>JAYMSU010000964.1:0-11608 GCA_036897765.1 Erodium chrysanthum | reverse complement strand
TCTTCTATTATGTTAGAAGGCCTCATGCGTCGAATTGCGGAGAATTTGTTGACGGAACAGTTTATCTAACTCTCCCTACTTGAAGTTTAATCCTAACGTCGACAAAATTCTAAGAATCACTCTTGACGCATGACGAGTTTAATTATTTAAAAATCAAACCAAACAAAAAGCGCCAATGCAAACATTAAACAGCCCGAAATAATTCGCTGACGCTTTCACCATCTCTCTATCACTTCAAACTCTTCTTTCTTTCAAATCATTTCCTAATTTTTATCCATACATTAGCCATCCCATTTGAAGAGTGTCCATGACGTGAAAACAAACGAAAATAGATGCGGGGACTTTTGAGTATGGTTTGATTAAGCTCTTTCTTTCAATTTTTCCAAAAAAGTAATTTGTCTTTTGAATAATTTTGGTTATAAATAGCAAGTTCTAAGAAGCAACCCAGAGACCACCTCTCCTCCAAAGAAATATCCAAGTGCTTGCTTCCTCCAAAAAGCCTATCATAGCTTCACCTGAACCTAGTTATTAGCTTCTTCTTCTTCTTCAAGATCCTAATTCCAGTGGTTTGTTGCGGTGAGATGGGTCTTTGCTGGGGATCTCCATACCATGACAGCTCCAGCTCCAGCTCCACCTCACCTCAAGGTAATTAACACCACTTCCATTTTTCTTTTAAAAGGTAGCAAAAACTGAATTAATTAACGTTGTACAATAATAATACATAGGTATGTCCAAGAACAAGAACGTGGGGTCTTCGGGTTCTAGGGATCCGATGATGTCGGAGGAGATCTCAGGCAACGGGAAAATCTTGGAGACGCCGAACCTCAAAGTGTTCAGCTTCGCGGAGCTGAAGAGCGCGACGAAGAACTTTAGAGCGGACATGGTCCTGGGAGAGGGAGGGTTCGGGAAGGTGTTCAAGGGATGGATCCACGACAAGACCGTAGCTATCAAGAAACTCAATCCTGAGAGTGTCCAAGGCTTTCTTGAATGGCAGGTCAGGTCACCTTTAATTCTTTTCATTTTCATTTTCAATCAACTTAATTACATCATATTAATGGATCCATATATTTTTAAATTTATAAATATGTACCACAACCACAAGGGTCTTGAATAAAATAACACAAAAGTCTGTGCTAATCATCATTGCTCTCTACATATCGATACCGTCCATATATGATGATAATAGTATACATTATTGATATTATCGTTGGGCTGTTTTTATTCCAATTGTCATTTTTGAAGTGACTGCTTTTTCTTATAAATTAATAAAGCAAGTTTGATTTTTTCAAGTTTAGATGGTTGCTTGTTAATTTTGTTGTTGTTTCAACATTAGAATATTAATGTTGATAATGATATAAAATTTGTTCTTCAAATTGATGGTTTATCAAAAAAGAATTGAATATATAGTACTCAATACAGAAAATATAATGAATTCAATTATTTGTATTAAATTGTTTCAACTTTATTGATCAAATTGACAGGTCCTTTTGGAATTGGTTGCAAATTGAAGAAAAAAACGATCCAATATTTTGAATAAAGTCATGTGTTCATATTGTGAATTTCCTAAGATATTCCATTGAATTCTAAGAAAAAACATATATATTAGATCTGTCAATAATACCGTTTCTGACGGGTCATCTATAGGTACAATGTCTTCGGTCTCATCAATTTTTAAATTGTTAATGTTGTATTTATTATGGTCACTGATTTAAGATTTTGTATGTTCAGTCGGAGGTAAACTTTTTGGGGAGACTGTCACATCCAAACTTGGTGAAGCTGATTGGATATTGTTGGGAGGACACTGAGTTGCTTCTTGTCTACGAATTCATGCAGAAAGGGAGCTTGGAGAATCATCTTTTCAGAAGTAAAATTACTAACAATATCCATTTAATTATGTTCTATATGTAATTAAAATGTTTTTTCTTTCTTTCTTTCAGGAGCTGCTATAGAACCATTATCTTGGGATTTGAGGCTTAAAATAGTGATTGGAGCAGCCAGAGGGTTGGCTTTCTTGCACACTTCAGAGAAGCAAGTCATTTACAGAGACTTCAAGGCTTCTAACATTCTCCTTGATGGGGTCAGTCAGATCATATGTACTCTTCTTTTTCTAATTTCTAAATTTTAGATTTAACTAAGTGAGGATCATGTTTAATTACATTTTATTAACTTTATTTTGAAAAATAGGGTTCTGAGCGGGTCGACTAATTATTAAACTCGTCACCTTTAAATTTGAGTTGAATTCGAACGTAAAGTTAAGTTTTTTCATTAAACAAGTTGATCAGCTTGTACCAATTTTTCCAAAATATATTATTTTGCTATATGTGATATTTTAATAGACACTTTATGACACTTGTGCAAGTTGATCAATTGATTTTACACTATATGTCAAAAGGGTCTTTTGGATATATATTATTAAACAAAAGCACTTGTAAAAGCAAAATCGAAAAGTTGCTCCCCTTTTATTTTTCTAGACTGTAATAATACATATTATATTATTTTTTTCAGAACTACAATGCCAAAATATCAGATTTTGGATTGGCCAAGTTTGGACCATCAGGTGGAGAGTCACATGTCACCACCAGGATCATGGGCACTTATGGCTATGCCGCTCCTGAATACATTGCCACTGGTACTTCCTCCTTCCAATAATATCTATTCTTTTTCGTTCGTTTCGTTAAATATTATTAATAAAACGAGTCGATTAAAAATATTTACAGGACATTTGTACGTGAAGAGCGACGTGTATGGTTTCGGTGTAGTGTTACTAGAGATGTTGACGGGGATGCGAGCACTGGACACGAAACGGCCGAGCGGGCAGCAAAACCTAGTAGATTGGGCGAGGCCATGCTTGTCAAGTAAAAGGAAGCTTAAGGACATAATGGATGTGAGGATTGAAGATCAATACTCCATTAAGGCAGCATTGCAGGCAGCACAGTTGAGTCAAAAGTGCCTTCAATCCGACCCTAAAAACCGACCGTCCATGAAGGAAGTTGTGGAGTCTTTGGTCAAGATCGAGGCCTTTAGAGAAAAACCTAAAAAGGAAGGCAGGATTGGATCCGCTTCACAGTCGACAATAACTCGTGATCATACTCGTCATCATTTTCGTTCGCCTATTCATGTTAAGCATCAATGAAGTGGCTGAATTCCAAGTATGTGAGAATTTTAGGGTCATAAACTAATGTTTGATCAAATTTATGAGCAATTCATGCTGTTACTTATAGGTTGTTGATTGATTACTAGTCTTGATTCATTAAATTGTGCATAGAATGTAATTTGGGAAATTGTGTTATTATCTTGTTAAGTGGTGAGTGCTAGTTCTTTTGAGAAAATATAGATTAAATTTATAATCAATTCAAGTATAGTAAAATCTTTATAATTGATAATATTGGGTCCATAAAGTTTTTTTAGTTTTTGAATTCATCATCACATAGTATTGCCTGAACACTGACATGTGTAGCATGAATTAGGAAACTTCAAAAACAAGAAAAGAAAAGAAATTGGTGCACCTAAAGCTAAAGCTAAATGGTTTCCACCACCAATACCTTATTTTTCGGTCGCACAATCTTTGCATGGCTTGGTTTCATGCTTTCCATACGTATATGTTTTCCTATTTTTTCTTCACTTGCTATAATAAAATTAGTCCTAATCCAACACAGCTGCAACTTCTTCCTGTCTTTGCTTGAGCATCAATTCTTTCTTCTTCACCAGGTTTTGTTCTTTCAACTTTCTTATGATTTCTTTGCTATCAATTTGTTTTGTTTATTGCACTTGACCCAACATGACAATGAATAACAATAACATTTGGGGTTTTGATGCTTCTTAACCTTATTGTCTAGCATGCCAACTTTGATATTGTGACCAAACATTTTCCATGATGCAAAGATGTATCATTACCCACCAGGATCCGAACATCTGAATTTGACCACTAATAAAGGGGAATACTCGGGTGAAAACCTAAACATTGATGATTAAGTATGAAAACTAAAAACCAATAGTAACCATTGGATTGTAATTTTAAGGGCGGGGATTGAGTTTGGAACTTACCAATCTTCAAGGTTAGAAACTTTCCAATGTTAAATTAAGTTATCAATGTTATGTGTAGATGCATTTTGACTGCTAAAAACACAAATATAATGGACATAGATGGTTCAGTTTCCACCTGATTAATATAATTTAACATGGACAATTTCAATAGTTTGTGATGTGATTTTACAAGCACATTTGATTTCATAAAGTTGTATTATATCTTGAATACGATATTTTGATACAAAACAAAAGATTAATTGATATAGCTTTGAATATATACAGGTCACTTAGGTAACAGAGTGCATAGAAAATGGACAGAGAATATGGAAACAAGGCAGTGGAGGTGCTTGGGAACTTGAGCAGGGTTGTGAGGGAATGGGCCTTCAAAATCCTCTCAGTGGGTCCAATACCGAAACACATAGCCTTCATTCTCGACGGCAACAG
The DNA here is from genome assembly GCA_036897765.1 of Erodium chrysanthum. NCBI lineage: Eukaryota > Viridiplantae > Streptophyta > Magnoliopsida > Geraniales > Geraniaceae > Erodium > Erodium chrysanthum. The sequence goes on along the minus strand of JAYMSU010000964.1, from coordinate 7,138 downwards.
AAGATACGCCAAGCAAATGCACATGGAAGAAGCAGATGGCTACAGAGCCGGCTTCTTGGCCCTCATGTCCATCCTCAAGTACTGCTACGAACTGGGCATCAAGTACATGACCCTCTACGCCTTCAGCATCGACAACTTCAAGCGCAAGCCCGAGACAGTCCAGCGAGTCATGGACCTCATGATAGCGAAGATCCAAGGGATGCTGGAGGCGGACAGCATCATGCACCAGTACGGCATCAGGGTACACTTCTTGGGGAACTTGAAGCTCCTGAGCCAGCCCCTGAGGGAAGCTGCAGAGGAGGTCATGAAGGTCAGTGCCAATAACAACAATATAGATCTTCTCATATGTATGTGCTACACTTCCACTGACGAGATTGTGCGCGCCACTAAAAACTCGTGCAAGCGTAGGGCTGGCGAGATGGAGGGCTCTTCTGGTGATGGTGTGATCGAGTTGGTGGATATTGAGAGGCAAATGTACATGTCTGTGGCTCCTGAGGTTGACATTTTGATCAGGACTTCTGGGGAGACTCGCCTCAGCAACTTTCTCCTGTGGCAGACCAACAATTGTTTGTTGTATTCTCCCGCGGTCCTGTGGCCCAAGATCGGCCTCTGGCACTTGGTTTGGGCAGTCTTGAACTTCCAGAGAGTCCATACTCTGTTGAAGAAGAGTGACAAAATAAAGCAGCTGTGAGCACATTCTTTTGATGTATGCAATTGCAAGTAGTAGCTAAGCTTCTCTTTTTTTTCCTGCCAAAACAACCAGTAAAAAGAAATCTAAAAATGAGTTTAACTACTGCAAGGCAAACATGAAAATCAAGTTCATGAACAAAGATCTAGAGATTATCCATGAAAATAAAACCAGACTCACCAGAAAACCCGGTTATATGCTTTGGAGTATGCCTTGAATCTTCAATGCCTCAACTACTGCAAATTCAAGTATGGTGTTATATGAGCACAGGGAAGAAGTTGAATGAACTTGAAAGTAAGCAGATGAAGGAAAAAAGATAGAGACAGACATTACAGTAAAGAAGAAATCATCAAAGGGTCCTTGAATGGGGATGAAACAAAATTTATTTATCGAACAAAAGAGTACAATAAATGGCATTTTGCAAGCAGAAAAGCTTAATTCAATGCTATATATCGACCTTTTAGGTACAATTGAGAAAGAGTCAAAATCATGTAAACTACAAAAACTAGTATGAAAAAACTAACACAATAAGCTAATATATGAGACGAATTAGAACTGGCACATCATTCTGAATTTTGAGTTCAAGTGTGAGGCTTCTGCAGAGATGGTCGATTGCAAAACATGCGGCCATTTGCCCTCATATAGACCAATACACCACCACTAAGGCCAGCCCACAGAAGTGCATAGAAAAGGTTCCGGAAATCATGTGTAACTGCATAAAGACGAATACAATAAATTAAACAAGTTACAACCAAAAGGCAACATTTTATGGTTCTTTCAAACAATAATCTCGAGCTCTGGATGCCATCATAAATAATTGTTCAAAATATATTTTCCCTTATAAAATGGTCAAAAGGCCAAGATGCTCACTTTCCTTATCCATCTGGATCTTGTCTGAAGTCTTAAACTAACAAATACCAAGCTTTTGATCGAAATCTCAGATAACTTGTTTCCTAGGGTCTGAGTCTAACTGTATGCCAGTGATAATAATGATGGTCACCAAATTGATTTCTGAAGAGGAAATTTTAAAATAACAAAGAAAGAAATAATATGCAAGCAACTCACACTACATGCCCCGTAGAGTCTAACTGTATTAGTCTTGGCTAGTCTGTTTGATAAAATAAGCTCAGCCCAAAGGCCAAGTTTTAAGTGAGCCTAAAGCCTAGCTAGCATTGGATCTGCTTAAACTCAAAGGCTAAGTAATGCACATGAAACAATGATGCTAGATGCTAAATATAAATGTCTCACAATGCAGTGCATGAATTGGAATGAATATGTTGCTGGATTACGTGAAATGAGCCTGCTTGAGATTAAAAAAATTGAAGTCCAAGTTCAATTTTGGCCAAGATGGAAGCAAATACCTGTAAGTTAGAGCCTAGAAAATTACAAAATAAAATAAAATACAGGATGCTATTGCACCATTATGTTTGCCGTCATTGACATCATACTAACAAAGTAAAGGAAAAAGGCGCAAACTAACCTCTTGATAGTGCCGCTGTTGCAAAAAAGAACCCAACCACAACCACTGCCAAAGCTGCTGGGAAGGACTGCAATGCAATAATGTTAAATCAGAAAACAAATCCGGCATGACTCATAGGTATTAAATTTACTGTCTGAATATGACAAAAAATGTAAACAAGTTTACTCTAGATAAAAACAAATGAAAACAAACAAGTTTAACAGTGTTAGAAAATATTTTAATCCTTGGCATGGTAGAAAATTTAAGGGTGGTTGTATATCTTGTAGTCTGGAGCAAACTCGGAAAGTGATACTAATATATGACTGCAAGCATGTTGCTTAATAAAAATATATGGCATCACAGACTACTGGAAGGGAATTGCAAAAATAGATCGTCTACCCTACAACTTGTATACTGTCCAAAGTTAGATGCAGATATATTGCAATGCTAAATTCCCTCCTAATATTTTAGTTGGCCCCTCCACCTCAAGTTTTGGGGTTAATCAGGACTCTAACATGGTATATGAGTTTGTTTGGTATTTGGGTCTATGACCCATTTATGTTTACTTCCCATTAATTCTTGGTCCACATGCAAGGCAAGTTTTGTTTTCCCAGCTACGCATGAGGGGAGTGTTGAAGTTGTCTCACACCTAAGGAATATGAATTAAGTTATCTCCTACTGGTTGATTCCAATACCTTAAGCTTTGGAGTTGATCAAGGCATTAACAAATGTAGTGTAACTATTTAAATGGAGAGTGCATTTCCTAGAGAAACTGTTTTCCTCCAAAATTGATCTCAATGAGAATTGGTCTAAACTGCTTTACCAAGATTTGGGTTCACTTGTTTATGTAGAAGCAAGGAGCACCAAACTTATGGTTCTTACCCATAAGACTGCTTACACCAGGGTTCAAACTCTGGTCCTCAATTGTGTCGGAGGGAGCTCTTAACCACTGGGCCAACTTGAGTTGGTAAATGTCCCTAATGTTACATATTTAGTTAAAAATAAAATGCATGTGATGTCTGCCAGTAATCGTAATGAGAAAAGGGTAGAAATGTCTTAAATTTCAGGGCAAGGAATATATCTATATATTTATTTTAAAAAATCCAATTGGCTTTATACTCACAGCTACAGCCTCAAGGTTTCCTCTTCGCGATGACGGGGACATGTCACGGCTGGGAGATATGACGTAATGTCCTTGGACGAGATCGATTGCATCCTTTGATCACATGTCAAAGAGAGGAAGATAATCTCAATAATGGTAATGATACATTTATTGTCACTAGAAGATGAATGTACTTATTCATCCCAAAAAACACAAAAAATAAGAATTTGCAAGAGCAGGTTTGACATAAAACAATGGCTGCTTCAGCACTAATACAAGCTAAGCGAATACATGGACAAACAAAGCATGCTATTAGCTAATGATAATATCATTACTCAACGAACCCTACCTGTGAACCATTTACCAAATAATGATTTCACGCCATTGTTAAATATACAAAAATTAATATTTGCAAATCTCTAGTTGTGTATCTGAGATCTGATAAGGGGAACAAAGCATACAAACCTGTCTTGTTCCATCAGAAAAATTATTGAAATAGTAGCGTGCAAGAGCATTACGTCCATCATTAATCATCCCCTGAATTGTTCGCTTGCCAAATCTACACTCCACACATTTTAAACAGAATTAAAAGTACAGCAAAATATAATTTTTGCCACAATATATGTCAATATCAACGTGTCATCCTAGATAAATGATATAATCAGAGTGGCATATCAAAGTCAGTTTCCAACCAAAAACTGAGATTGCAAACTTGCAACATCTAAGATAAAATTTATATTTCTGAAAGTTTGATGGTAAGAGAAGGTGTCTGAGTTCACAAATAGTTCAGAGCCAATCCAAAATGATTACCTGACAAAATCTCCTTTCAAAGCCGGAGTGCCAGAATACTGAATGCTTATATCATCCCCGTGATTAGCCCACACTAAGAATACTCAACCAGTCAAAACAATATCCATGGTTTCAATTGCTAGGAAAGCCATGTAAAAGTGGTAAGCTAGCACAAATATTTTAGAAGCAAATTATTTTAATAAGGGTGAGGAGTGTAATTACATATTTTAAAGCTTTCATCCAAATTCTGATGCGTGCTAATGGATTCTTCAGCCCCAAAAATACCAAGTCTTCTAAGTTGAGCTTCCATCCCTTTTCGAGCTATCATGCTCTGCCAAAACAACTTAATATTGTTTTACATGCCACAAATAGAGCCACAATTACAGGTCAAGAGAATCTTTTGACAAGTTACTCTTATATAGTCTGAACATGCATAAGTGAATACATAACATAGTAAACTCCTGATCAATGCAAACTCTACCAGGTGCTATGTTGGTAATTTAAAATTCTGAAATTAAAGAAGGATAAAGATGAATGGAAAACCCATTGAAAATATAGAGCGTGAAATAATTGTCAACAAAGTGGAGCACATAATGCGATGCCTATTGTGTTGAAACAGTGAGAGATATAACATGAAAATCTGCCAGCTTTGGTGGCTTACACCTCGTGAGTTAAAGCATCTAATAAACAAAAGGTTTTGTGAAAATATATCTAAAATTATAAATAGCTGATCTTTTAAATTAATGTACTACCTGATGAATTTCTCACATCACACATTAGATTGCTAACTTAACATAAATATAAGTAGTAAAAATTACAGAAAAAAAATGCAAGTTTCCACGAATACATACGTGGTCATGAACGTTGGCTGAAATCCAAGAAAATGACTTGCAAGAAAAGATGCAAGTTTATACCATATGACACTATCAGCAGACCAAGACGACATAATGTCTTTCTGGTTAATGTTAACATACCTGGGTTACATTTGTACGGTCTAAACAATCAATACAATTGGTTCTTATGATTCCAAGTTGCTCCTTCATTTTCTCATTCTTTTCATTCAACAAAAAGTACCTGCCATTTCAAACATAGTGAAATGGAAAAAAACATGACATTAGATAAATTATTTATCTTCTTGTACTGAGTATGGAGTTAGCTTACAGTATATTCACAAATACAAGCAAGTAAATATAGAAATGAGCAGGAGGCGAATTGGTGTTTATGGAAACCTCTAAAAAGGAAGTTGTTTTCCAAGTCCCAAATTAACCTCCTATTTACTGGGAATAAAAGGATTTTCTATTTGGTAGTTATGGTTACAGAAACATTAGAAAATATAAAAAGAATTTTCAGAAGTCGTTTTAATTTAAGAAACCAGGCTAGAATAGACACCAAAATTTACGTTAGGGATAACGACTTCATTAAGAAGATGTGATAGTTTTGCAGGGTAGTAAATCACTATTCCTGCGACCTGGAAATATTTACCAATGGATACTTCTACTTGGGAGGAAAATAGGTGACAAACTTGAAAAACATTTTACTGCATGTTATTTCCCCGAAACACATAGACTCTAAAATATTCATCACATTTCTGCTTCTCCATAATGTGATTGTTTAGTATAATGTTTATCTCCTGATGTATGATTAATGATGCCTTGAAGTACAAGAGAAATCCCTTCAGGGAATAACAAATTGACCTACACTAAGAATAGGGAGCAAACTAGAAATAGAAAGTATATGAGCATAGAAAATATGTAACTCATCGGGTTATTTTTTATAAGGGAGCCTGAAAGAATCCCGCGAAGGGATAGATACAGACACATTGAAGCTTTCCAGTGTCAAGGAAGAGCAAGGAAAAGAACAGACAAGAAGACAGAACAAACAGACACTAGCCTTCTTTGCCCGAAAGACGAGAGGAGGTTTCATCTAAGGATTTCTGAAAAAGCTTGACAACATCCTCGTCGCTAGCTTTTGAGGTGCAACCTAACCAAATCTAAAGTAGGAAAACTTGGACTATGTGAAAGGTATTGTTTTGAGGTTTCTGTATTGTTGCGAATTGCCTTGGTTCGTAGTATTGATGCATATAAATTATACATGTAACTATCTAATGTTGATGTGATTTTCTTTTACAAAGTTATCGTCAGTGTGTGTAGTTTATAATGTACTTATCTGGTCTACTCTACAGGTTGTCAGTACACTGATTGGTCACTCAGAATCGGTTGAATGCATTGGAATTGCACCCAGGTAGAATCAATTTCTCTCTAAATGGTATATGACAATACTCTTTTGGCTAAGCTGAAATGAAACCAATGGATCAGTTGGCCGCTTGATTTGTTGTATTTAACTGCCAAACCTTTTAATTTTGTAAATTGGGGACAAGAAGCTCATTTGCTGTGAAAAATTGATTATTGCCCTTTATACCATCCATGATTATTTGACCATTATGTGTGTATGTATGTCACTTGTGAGAAAATGTGATAAATTTCAATTTCAATTTCAATTTCAATTTTGTGGTACAGCTCTCCTTGGGTAGCAACGGGAAGCATGGACGATAAACTGATTATATGGGACATGCAACGTTCAGCGCCCCGCTGCACCTGTGATCACGAGGTTTGTTTGGTTCTGGTCTTGTGAATCTGATGCCGCATACATTTTTATATTTACAATCGGCATTCATTTGTTGGTGGCAGGATGGAGTGACTTGCTTGGTATGGGTCGGTGTGTCGAGATATGTAGCGAGTGGGTGTGTGGACGGGAAAGTAAGAATATGGGATAGCCTTTCCGGTGATTGTGTGAGAACTTTCAGTGGGCACTCTCATGCCATTCTATCCATCTCGGTATCTGCAAACAGAGAGTTTCTCGTTTCTGTTTCACTTGATGGAGTATTCGAGATTGTTGAGTTTCAATAAGCTTTTCTAGTGCTTTAAGTTATTTCAATAAGCCTTTCCTTTGATTGTGTGAGAACTTTCAGTGGGCACTGTCATGCCATTCAATCTCTCTCGGTGTCTGCAAACAGAGAGTTTCTTGTTTCTGTTTCACTTGATGGGGCAGCTAGAGTATTCTAGATTGCTGAGTTTCAACAAGCCTTCCTTAAGTTATTTTA
>JAYMSU010000963.1:0-11611 GCA_036897765.1 Erodium chrysanthum | reverse complement strand
AAACTAAAATTTTCATAATTTAGAATAAGTCTTTCAAATCCAAAATTGAGCCTCAAGTTGACGTTTTGCACACGTATTGACATTGTAAAAAAATATCGGACTGTGGTAAGCTTAAGTACTGTAGACTATCAATCAGGGTACGATAGTTTCACAGAGAGGACAAAACTGAGCCATTATGACGATGAAGGGTCGTCAAGCACGACATTGGAGAGGAAAACATGTTTCATTCTGGCATCCCAACCTTTATAATCAAGTGATATACGTATTTTCGATGTGATAGAAAAACACCATCAGACCTATGGAGGACCTCAACACAACGGAAAAGTTGAATGATTCAAGGTCCTTGAGAGAGAACTTGTCAAGTAGGGTGCAACAATTAAAGCTCTTTGTACAAAACCCTTTATGCTTGCTTATAACCATATATTTCTTTATTTAAACAACATATATGATTGTGATATAAGTGATACACAAACCTTAGTGGTTGTTCAATATATATGTCTTCATCTAGTGAACCCTGCAAAAACTACGTTGCCTTTAAGAGCTTTCTCCATCTCTTCTCTTCTGCAAGCTCTCTCACTGAGCTTTAGTAAGTAGCAAGCTTTCCCCTTCTTTGGTCTGCTTTCAGCCTTCCGATTAACTTCTATCAGCGTCATCTGTTTCATATCCCGCATTGTTGGATTGTACTCACAATAGGGGAGGAAATGATCTGAAACTGATTTGAGAAATTTTCAATAACGAGAGCCTCTGACATTTCTTCACCTAGAGATTGTATCTCGTTAACAATTGAGATCAGTTTTAATGAGAAACTATTGATATATTCACTATCCTCCATAACTAACCTTTCAAGGTTTCGCTTCAGGAAGAAAATGTTGGCCAATTTCACTATATCTATCTCGACGTGCATGGCCTTCAATGCCTTCCATACTCCCTTGGCGGTCTTCTTCTGTGAGATTGCAATAAAAACATCACATATGGGATTGACTGAGTGATGATCGCCAATGCTCCTTGATTTTTCTCGATTCTTACATCTTCATCCCCTTTGATGGCAGACCACACATTGAACGCCTTCAGCAGTATAGTCATTTTCATAGCTCAGATTTCGTAGTTTTCCTCTATCAACATGGGATATGTTATTGGTAGGCAGCCCCTTGATTGCTTCGTTAATCCAGAGTTGCTTCCAGTCGAACCAATAGATTTTATCGGTGTTGATTCAGCCATGGCATAAACAACATTGTGATGATACCAAATGTTGTTTGACGGTGACTAAGAAACACAAAAAAAGCAAGAAGAGGAATCTCTAAAGCTAAAAACAATGTGTCACTTGACTGATATTTATTTGAAATAAAAGAACATAAATAAGAAGTAGAAACCTATTCAAACTCCTACAAAAACAAAAACAATTCTTTTATTTTTCAGCAAGACCAAAAAACAATTGAAAAATGGAGAAATTTAAGAGTATCATCGTGTTTGATTTCGTTTCTCTTACCATCATCAACAAACAAATAATCTTGGCTAGCATACGGATAATGCAAGTAACACCCACAAGTTGTTTTGTATCGGTAAAAACAACGTTGGTCGTGTTTTCTTATGGTTGAGAGGTGATGGTGAGTGTAGATACAAAAATAATATTTTCGTCAAAGATGAAACACACAGAACATTCGACAATGAAAGATGGTGAAGTTTAAGAGTGCGAACATGTGTGATTTTGTTGCTCTTTCCATCATCAACAGCATAGAATCTTGACTGATACATGAACGATGCAAGGCTATGTTCTTTAAGTCCGAATTATGTTATTAGAAGCATTATTATACACTAGCCATTCTAAGACGGTAGAGATATTAATGGTCAAGTTCTCTTATGGTTAAGAGGTGGTGGTGATTGAGAATCGGGTTGTGGGTGGAGGGTGAAGTCTAGGATGCTGATTCTGAAACGTTGGACAATGAAAGATGATATGCCCCTGCTCTTTGCACCATTTCCATTCCCTAACATTCGCAATATCCATGATGGATTAATACGAGGAGCCATCAAAACCTCTTAGTCCATAGTCAGACCTCCATTTAGTATTGGGCCTACGAATTGCATTAGTACCTCCACACAAGCTTATTGCAGTGTCTAATCAGGTGGTTGATCTTGTTAAAATGTTATTTTCACTGTTGGAGGTCATAGGTGGGAATGAACTCGTTGGAAGTGTCCTAGATGAATATCGTGTGGTCGTTTACAAGTAGTCTCGACCATCTGTAGTGGAGTGAAACAATCATACTATCACGAGCCGTGTTTCCTCCACGGTTCATGCATAATGTCGTGACGCTATCAAGCTGGATTGAAGGGGTCGGAAAAAGGGTTTCTGACGAAGAGGTCATGAAAATGATTTCTTATATACTTGAGACTAGAGAATTGTTATAGGAAAAAGTAAGGGTTATAAAATTATATTTTTGTAACAGTCGCTATTCGTGAGTGTGGACTAGTCAACGCCTCGGTTCGTGCAATGGACATGTCGATGACCCGCGGCAGGAGTAGCGAGACTTTCACACTTCTGTCGACGCCAGGAGGGTCAGAGAAGGTCAGAGAATGTGTCAAATGTAAAAAAAAGATTATAAAGTGATTAAACATAAACATAAATATATATTTGATTCATAAAACGTGAAACTAAACGTTACTGTCTATAAAAACAAATCTCACAACACACTGACTCTTCTTTTGTGCGTTTCTAATTCTGCCTTCGACATTATGGATGTGTCCATGTTCTCCCGTCCACAAACTTGTTTGAAGTACCTCTCTCTCAGAACGATCTCATTCGCCTCTCTCCGGATCTTTTCTGGGGACACTTGAGCTTGGGTTCGTAAGGAGAAGGAGAAGATGACGTAAACATAGATGATAAACTTGAGGGGAATTACAGAGGGGCATAGATAGAGAAGGAGAAAGGCAAGAGAGATTTATGTATGAGGAGAAAGAGACGTTGGGATGCAACAACTCTATTCAGAACGTCTCGCCATGTGGTGGTTTCTGCCCGTGTCTTGCAAGCAAACTCGTCATGGACCCAACGTTTCGACAATGAAGACACATCTCGTCAGCAAAATCGTTAGTCTCGAATCATATGACATACACAACATAAATTCTCTTAGTGAGATGAGTTCTTTAAGTTACATGGATGAACTCGTCTACACGTCATTTAACCATTGTGATTGCCCCGAGTCTAGAAACACCCATTCTTAATTTTATTATAAAAATCATTTATTCTACAATCAAATGAAGAAATTATTTGAGCTATTGTTTGAAATTAGATTTGTCAAAGGAGAAAAAGAGAGTCTTCTCCTCAATCACGGAGGAAAATTCCAAAAACAAATAGACCGCAATGGTTAAAGGCAGCACACATGACAAGCACAGCACTAGCCGTAGCAGTAGCACCCTCCTCTCCTCTGACATTGATTGACAATCTCTTTTCTTGTAATGATGAATTGACATTCACAGAAATCACATGCATCGTATCGTATCAAAGGAATAATTACATAATATTTTATTCCATCATTTGTAAGTTTAAAATTGTAGTCGAGTTAGTTTTCAAATATAGTACCAGAGTATTGCACCTTAATATTTTATCGGCACAAGTGTCAACTTCAAAACTATTAATTTTACTAAAATCGAGTCATGTATTATACTAGACTGAAAGTGATAAACGTGTCGTATAAATATGTGTATTTATTTAGGATTGATTATGTATATCTGATCGGACTTTTCAAAAAAAAAAAAGACAAATCTTGTTAGTTGGAGTTTACTCAACCTTCATAAGCGGATATATTTTCACTTCCTCGACATGAAATTAACTTCAACAAAAACCTTCAAAAACAATAATTCCCTCCCTCTCCTTTAACTTCTTATACCTACCGTGGGTCTCCCCAACTTTCCTTTCAATTGAAGCTTCTATCAAATCTCATGTTAAAATCGATTGAAAAGTTTTTAGATATAAGCAGTTATTTTTTAATCTCATGTCTTAAAAGAAAAACACTTAATATCTATATTTTGTTTTTAACGTCATGTCTTTTTATATCAATAATTAGACTCACTTGTTTGTGTAGAAACAAATAATATATATCGAACATGATTGGGATAGAGATATGTATTAAAATGTAAAACTATAATTGATTGATTAAAATATAGGCACATGTTTATCTACCAAGCTAAACAGAGGTGTTCTCTAAACTGGAGATCATGGCACCCCATCATTGTGGTCACCTTCCCAAATGTGGGTGAATATAGATTATGTTCATGGTGTGCCCCTCTCTTCCTAAAGAGCTTTCATGCACACATTTTGATGATCCTTTTCATTCAAGGGAACCCAATCATGTTTGACCCATATAAAGGCTATTTGGGCCTTCCCATTCAGAGAAAAAAAATAAAAACCCCCCAAAACCTGTTTCTTCATAGTGATCAACCCATATTATATTTTTGAAGTTTGGAGGCAATCAGACCCAAAAGATATCATATACAAACGAATATAGCCCAACACATGTAATCATATACAAATGAAGAATACTGTTTAGCTAGTTATACAGTGGTGACTATCTTTGAATGTGAAGTAAACCTGTTCCTCCTTGCCTAACCTCTGCCTTTTCCACACCCCACAAAAAAAATAACACAGAAAACGAAAGCTTAGGCCGCAGCAACAAAATGCTCCCTCAGGACATGTCATGCAGCAGCTAAACACAGTATGGACATGAATGTACAAAGGTAACAATGGCTGCTTCGTTCAAGGACGATGACTGCTTTCCTGATCCTGCATGCATAACATGTGATGTGTTTTCACCTGATTCCTCAATTGCAGACATGTTGGGAGCAACATGGATGATGATCGATGAAGCTCCCCTCTAACCAATCTAGAAAATACAAACTTGCCTCATTTTCCCAAGGTGGGAAAAAACAGGTGAACTAGACGGGCTCTTCTAGCCTTCTAGTTCTTACAATCTCCAATGATAAATAAAATCCGCTCTTTAAGCTTCTCAATAGTCTGCATGAAGCCAAAAACAAGTTATTAGAGTGCACATTCCAGATCAAAGTATAATTATTATGCTGAACCAGAGTAGGAAAATACACACCGAATTAGAGATCTTTGCCCATCTTTCAGCAAAGCCTGCAGCATTTTTTAGGTGAGAACAATGTGTGGAATTAAAATTGGTAAAGTACGTTGTATTCTCCGTCCCCTCTGCTACCCAGAGATGATTCATTTGGTCCTTTGCTCTTTTGATAAGGTTACAAAACCCAACCTACAAATAAAATATATGACAACCAAGTAGAAAATAAATAAATATATGATGCATAGTTCAAGAAGGAATGTAGTGTACTCACCGTAGACCCTACAAGATTATGGTTGACAGGTGCAAATGAATCAGTTGTGGATGGTAAGCAAAAGCTGATTGCAAGCAATGAATTTGATGATTCTTCTAACTGCAATTCAGTGGAGCTATCTGCCACAAATACCCACTGCTTCTTCTGGTGAGCAGCTGTATACACTTCTCCCACATACACAACATATGCAGCAATATCAAACTCACTGGATATCACATAGGGAAAATATCAGTATGTCTTCCATGTCATAGCCTTAAAGTGGACGCATATCCATAAAGTTGGGATGTAAGATTCACCTGGAAAGAGGAACTTCACCCAAATCTGACAGAAGGATTGATTTGCGAGGCGTGAAAAATGGCCTACAGAAGAAGATAGTAATGAGCTAGACCCTTCAACTACTTCTAATTTAATCCCTCTTCGTATAACAAAGAATGGGTAACTTACTTGAAGTTTTTAACTGCTAAGGGAGATAGGGGTTGCCATTTGGCAGTAGATCCTCGAGCTTGCAGATAAAGTATATCTGAATCAGAGTTCACAGGTGTGAGCCCAGAAATAACATATGCTTGTCCCTCAACCAGATCAATTTTCTGTTCCAAAAGTAAGAAAACTCAGAAGACTTATTACCGAGATCTTCAAAGTTAAGAAGACACACATAAAACAGCCTCATGATGCACATTCACAATAAAATAGGAAAGAGGGAGGAACATAGATTAAAACATGAAAGGCTTAGATTAACCTGCTTCTCTGATGGACTCCAGATTGTAACAATGCCTTCTTTGATGCAGCTTTTTCCTTGATATGTTTTATCAGTCAGTTCGACCACCCTAACCCTCATAAATGCAGTGACATCTCTTGAGGTTAACCCAGCATCTTCTAGAGCTTTCTCAATCAGTTTCTCCATTTCCGAATGCCTCATTTCCTAAGGTCAAACATGCTGAGGCTAAACTCCCTTTTGAAATTAAGAGACTTCAACAACTAACGCATCTGAACTGTAGAACCTACCTCTTGCTTTACTTGATAAGAAGCAAATGATTTCAGTTGCTCTGAAGTCATCTCTGCCATTAGAACTTCTGGTTCAGCAGTTGTCTCTAGTAATTTAAAGATTTTTGCTCCTTCACTATCACTATCATTCTGGACATGAGGAGCGTTGATCCCTCTTTGGCACTCAGAAATAACACCCTCTGCAACAAGAGAGCACCTGCAGCAAAGCAATTCAAGCATGATATGGGATTGGATCGAGAACTATAAACATAAATGTAACAGGTGACGGGTTTGAACTCAAGCTTTTAAATGCCAGCACTATATGTTTGTTTACAATATTATTTAAATATATGTTTGTACCAATGTTATATTATCAAGGGAAGAATTCGAAAAACAACCCCCAATTTTGGGAAACTGACAAAAAAACATCGTTTTTTTTCTTCAAAAATCAGCGCTTTTTTCTTCTTTGAATGGGAACCCCCCCGATGTTTTTTGTATTTTTCCAAAATTGGGGGTTGTTTTTGGGATTCATCCCTATTATCAACAGGAAAACCATCCCACAGCCTGCCCATTTCATATCATGCGAGCATTCAACAGCGAAGCCCACAAAACTATATCTCCAACTTACTACCAAGATTAAAGATTTCTTGCGGGTAGAAAGGCCAGTTTTCCCAAAAAAAAAAAAAAAAAAAAAAAAAAAAAAAAAAAAAAACTTCAGCTAATATCATTAATGGTCATCCCCTTATCTCACAGTAGTGTCTTTTAGGACCAAATAGTGTAAAGTACCTTTTTTAAGGATGCATTTGCCTCTTCATCATCCTTTCCATTGTGATGAAAAATCTTAAATTTCAGGACTCCCTTATACCCCCATATAATTATGCATGCTCATTGTAGTTTGGGATCAAGAATTATATGGGATATTGACCATGGAACTATGATTTTTAAACGGACATGGAAACAAATTGTGTAAATGATGCCAATTACTCAAAGTTACCCATTCACTTATCTGTTTTCTTCTCTTCTTGTTAAGTTCAAAATATGGTTCAAAATGCCTGGATAATGCCAGACCTATGAGTGTGCTCCAATGATAAAAAAAAATTATAACTTTTAGTTGATTCTATTGCAGAACAGGAATGACCTCTGGTTGTATAACTGCATCATTTGACTCTCCATTCTCTCTGATCTCACAATAGAACCCCCACCACTTAACCTGTATAAATGAAACAGAAGTTATTCAGCAAGCATGAAGCTAGTATGTGTTACAAGTACAATACAAACAGGACGGGCTTCAACGTACCTCTCCTTGTAGAGAAGAGGGTATATTCGAGTCACTCCTACAATGGTCCTTGGAACCGGACCACCATTACTCTTGATAAGTCTGAATGCAAGTGGAGTACCAACATCTTTGCCTTTACAGATAGACAAGAGAAACCAAGCGTAAGGAGGCTAGAATATAAACACTGTGAATATGATACACATTGACTGGAAATAAACAAGACTTATCCAACTAAAATGTGCTTACAAAATCCCAGCTTATCAGCCCAATGAGTTCTATAGGTCCCATTCATGTGCAACAGTAAACTAACTGTCCTTGATGCCTGAAATTGATTTAACATGAGAAACTCTATATCGATAATCAAAAGAGCAAGGAATCTCACTTCATTGAAAAAACAAAGCCAGCAAGTACCTCAAGGGGTGAAATGGGTCCAGCCCAGCCAGATAATGTTGCTCCCCAAATCTTTACAAGAAAAGATCGACTGTAAGATAGAAACAATTCTAAATGTGTTGCCAAAGATGGAAAATTGAGAACAAAATAACTAATGTATTACCCGAAGTTTCTGCCCGACAAATAGTTTTCCAGCAGAGAGCTGCTTCAACAGCAGTACATCAAGCAAACCATGGATAGAGTACCTGGAGATCAACTACATTTACATATGATGAACTATATACGACGTTCACCGAGTTCTGAATTGGAAGCTGTTTCTTACCAGCCATCAGTTAATTCCACTTTTATAGTATTGCTAGTCTCAGTGCCATTTACTGCCACGCTGTGAGTCTCGATATTAGTTTCAGAACTTAAGTGAATGGCTGAAATGCATAATACCAACATCGAAGAAGGTGATGCTTCCCCTTCCAAAATTCTCTTAATTGCAGAGCGTTGACCACAGTTTACTTCTCTTTCGTATCTAAAGAAATGCATCAAAACTTACACTTAAGACACATCTTATGAATCAATAAGTTCATAACTTGATGTAATAATGTAAACTTAGTACCTGTACTTCAACTCCTCAAGCACATTGGGCACTGTTAAGAACTTCCCAGCAGATTTAGCTGGATAACATCTTTCATAACATGCAAGTTTCCAAACAATCCATTTGTAATGATTCACTACCCACCTATCAGATACACCAAAAATGGTAGAAAATTAGAAAATGGTAGTGAAAAGAGTCAAGTGTGGAATGAAAACTTTCCTACTTAATTAGGAGAAGAACTAATTAAATGAATTGGAGTATCAAACTGCATTCAAGTACCACTAATAGTAAATTAGTGAAGGCAACAATTATATTCATACTAAGGGATCATTGGATCAACATGTGAACAAATCCAGGTAGTTGGATCCATCATAGTATGCATGGTCTTCACCAAATTTATTTTAGCATGCCTCAGTTCTCAGATTTCATGAAGCAGAAATTGTCACCAATATTTAGATGTAAGAATACAAGGTTGCAGAAAAGGGGGTTAAGAAAGTGTACTCTCTGGATGCACATTGCATGGAAGCTCCAGACTGAATTAACATGTGGCGAAGAGCATCTGGTCCAATGCTATTTGAGCCACATTTATCAAGAAACACGTACTTTTCAGCAAAACTGCAGTTCATATGTTTTACCTGGTCTGACAAATGCTCCAACTAGATCCATTCAGGTAAAGAAATAGTGTCAGCACAAAGAGCACAACAAATCTCTAGAACTAATATACAAGTATTTACACCATATATACCATATTCTGGTCAGATGGAGGCACACCAAAATATTCTTTGAGGTACATTCTTCGTTCCTGAAATGGATATCGTGCAAAGACCCTTCTATTGCAGCTGGAATGGCTAGATGATAAAGTAGACAAACCTGGTGAACCATATATCTTAAATGAGGAAGCATAAGTTTTGATAACTAACCTAAACAAGACTATATTAAAAGAATTTGTACATTACCATTAGGAACAGAGTTAACACCACTCTTCAAAGGGGTTGAGAATTTGGAGTTGCGAGGCCTCTTAAATGGAGAGACGGAACTGTTTCTTCCTAGTCTCTTCTTTTCTGTAGTAATTGCTATATCATTTGTGTAGCCTGTACCAATAGTATTGGAGATATCAACTAATGGCCCGCCTGATGCCTTTTGTGCTGAATTATTTCTGGAAGCTATACCATGTGGCAGAGACTTCTTGGTTTCTATTTTAAACGCACATAACCTGTTGCTCAAGGGCTTCTTTTGACAAGGCATATCACTATCCAAACTTCCATAACTGCTACAGTCAACTGCATCAAATTTATCCAACAAGTTACTCCCTGACTCTATCTTTTCAGACATAGCTGATGACAAGACATGATCAGATGATAATCGCACGGGGGATATGAAAGTCTGCATAGCATGTTTTCTCTTTGCTGCTGTTTTTGGGAAAATAGAAGCATGAAGATTGTCTTTTTTGTCTGATAAAGTATCATTCAGGCTTCTCTCTTTTGATAGTGAAAATGGCATACCCCCTGCATCTCTTTCATTTAAGAAACTCCCCAACTCTGGATCACCAAGAAGGCTCCAATGCATCAGTTGAAACAGATATAGATCGTCCACCTGCTGTATTGAACTTGATTGGAGAAGGCTTAGGCACTGGATTACAATTCTTCGGTTGGATGAAGCTTTGCATGCTATTATTACATAATTTATTTTCCTCATTCTCTTCTTGCAACCCAAGCAATGTCTTGGCTTTAGCAAGTCCAGCAGAAGAAATATCAACCCTTCTCCCTGAGCCTGTCTGAAAAAGGGGCATAGATAAAGTGGCTTCATTATATCCTTCATGCCACCCACATGGTTCATTTGTAGTAGAAGGCTTCACTGTATGCTCAAAACTTTGAAACATGTGATCATCATTATCTTCCTGTAATCCAAGCAATGCCTTGGCTTTAACAAGTCCAGCAGAAGATATACCACTAACCTTTTTACCTGAGCCTGTCCGGAAAAGGGGTGTGGAGAAACCACTTCCATTATATCCATCAGGCGACCCACGCAGTTCATTGGTAATGGAAGGTTTCATTGTGTGTTCAAAACTTTGAAATGTACACTCATCATTATCTTCTCCCAATTCAAGCAATGTTTTGGCTTTAGCAAGTCCAGCAGAAGATATACCAACCATTTTGCCTGAGCCTGTCTGGAAAAGGGAATTAGATAAATTGCCTCCTTTATATCCCTCAGGCAACCCGTATGGCTCATTGGTAGTTAATGGTTTCCTTGTATCTTCAAGCCTTTGAAACGTACAATCATCATTATCTTCTTCCAATCCAAGCAATGTTTTGGCTTCAACAAGTCCAGCAGTAGATTTATCAACCATTTTCCCCATGCCCGTCTGAAATAAGGAAGTAGATAAACTGCACCCAATATCTCCATCACGTACTTGACCTGACAAAAAAATTGGCATATCACATGTTACATTATAATTGCAACAGTGAACATTCCATTACTTTAAGGAGTGATCGGAGGAAAGGAGAAAGAATAAAAAACTTCATGTTTTCTGCAGCCTAGCATTTACAACACAAATCTTAAATATAAGACAAATATTTTTTTAGGCCATATTTGTCTTTAAAAATTTAAATAGGACTCTTTGAATCGAGGGAGCAGTGCAGATTTTACTGAGACTAGTGCACACAAAAAATCAAATACAATTTTCCATCCTTTCTCTTTCAACCAATTTCTTTTCAACAGTTTGGCAGTGCCCATCAGGCAAGTTGCACTATTCAATTTTCTTAGAGAATCACCCAACACAACAATTAACCCATTTTAGTAAAGGAAAAACACAAACATACAGTATTTGTTTTCCCTATTTTCAGAAACACATGAATAATAACCATATGAACGAGGTCACATCGTCTTTCAGTGACAACTAATGGAAACCAAGTAACGGCTAATAGGTTACATGAGAAGCGATAAATGAAAACATATAACAAAAGTCATTCAAATCTATATATATATAAAAGCAAAACAAGGGAAGCTAGAGGAAGCCACGTGGCAATCTACATTTACTA
>JAYMSU010000962.1:0-11615 GCA_036897765.1 Erodium chrysanthum | reverse complement strand
CCCGCTGTGCCATCCAGTTACTGAGCAAGCCAATTTTGGGCTAGAGACCAACGGTCCACGTGCGCACATGAAGGGGGTATCAAGCTCCCAATTTCACATCGAAAAGATGTGGATCCATTTGTCACTTGATAAACATCTTGAGGCCTCCACCTATCAGTTTGAGCTTTTAAGTGGATTGGGCTTTAACAATTCGTAGATTAGCAAATCATAGAAACATCCAAACTTATTGGACGGACGGAGGGAATAATAAATATGAAACGACTAGATGGATAGATAAGATTAACCAATGACTTGAACTTGGGTCAAACTAGGGTTCAAGTCCAAGCAGTGGTATCTCAGAAGTTATTTCTCTCCAATTACGGCTCGGCCTTTTGGGCTTCTCAATCCAACTTCAGTTGGACCTCTTTAATCTTTCACCAACTCTTGTTGAGTCAAGCGACAAAAATAGACATTCCTTTTACATAAAGGATGGATTTGAGCCCAAATCTTGATATATTCAAATAAACACGGATAAAAAATAAGATACATTAAAGATCGTAGAGTGCCAATACCTGTAATAATTTCTCCGTCGCGTGTGATGGAAACTACAGCTGAGCTAACGATTTTAGGTGCAGGAAAAGCTACAGCTTGAGGGAAATGCCAGTCATCAGGCCCGCCAGCTGGCCCTTTGAACATGCGAGTAAATGAGCCGCTAGAAGGGCTAGCAGGCTTGCCATGTTGAAACAGGAAAGGAATACCCTCAGCATCATGTGTGTTTGGTTGCCATGTATGGACAGCAATACGTGCTGCAGGGGCATTACTGTCAACAACTACTACAGTCTCTGCCGATGCATGAATCGCAGCTGCAGGTAGATTGCAGCGTTCAGGATTTTGGACAGCATATGGTTTAATGGCTTTTGGATTTCGAAAGATAGTCTGACATGCCAAAACACAAGCACATGATAGGTTAACAATAGCAAGAGCATGCATGGATATGATTAGATATGCATCCAAATAGAAGGCTTATAAAAAACAAGTTCTTAGTTACCTGCAAATGAAGAACTTCCATCAATGGCATCCTCTTCAAGTGAGGGACTCTGAGAAGTTGGGATGGAGTTTGTCCTAGGTACGCAATCTGATCTTGTGTAACACGACATTGTACCTATTTTTGGTGAATTAAAAGAAAGGTAATCAACAAGTAACCAAGTCAGACAGGAACCTTAACCATAGGGTAAAGGACTTACTGGATCTGAAATCTTATCAATATCAACTGCTCCTTCATAGGTAATGTAAGCGAATACATTATTTGCCTGTATAGCTTCTTCACCTCTTTGTTTATACCTGTATGTAAAATTTATTTCATATAGACACCAGTTAATATTAAAAAAATGAATTAAATCAAAATTATTCATCATATTCGCAACTAATAAGAATAATATCAAACCTACCCAAATATGAGATCAACCCATTGATGCAAATTAGCAGAGACATGCTCGCTCTCTAGAGCCATCCGATGCTTATGAATGAAATCAACTGGGTTTTCAGCCCAAGGAGGAAGTCTGACAGGATCTGATAGCGTATATTAAAATCAGAACATTTTAATTTCAATAAAACTTGCAACAGTCTTATCATTTACTGGGTATAATTAATCTCAAGTACATACCAGCTTTCTCTAGCTGTGTTCGGCCAATGTTTTTCGAATTCTCATTCGATAAGATTTCAGGGAGGTAAAACATTTCAGGAACCTAGATGACACAACAGAAAATATATAAGTTCCTTGGATAAAATTTTCATCAACATCTTGAAGAAACTGATCTAACAACGACAGCTGATTGCCGGGAATTATAAGACCTCATGCAACTAATGGAGTGAACCTTCCATGATGTTGCAGTGGTAAATCAGTCACATACCAATTCTTTAACATCACTTATGTCATGAAGAACACCATGCCAAGTATAATCAATATCTGAAAACATCTTGTCTGAATGATCAAATTTGCCATCTTGCAGTTGAACAGAAAGAGTTGTAAAGGGTTCAACTCTGTTCAGATAATACAACACCTGTAGAAAAGGAAGCAAATGCAGAAAGATGAAACTCATAAATGATTGATCAGAATCTACTACAAGATATATTGACTCAGTGGTTTCGGAAACTAAGGGAAGTAAGTAAACTTACCGTCCTAGCACTTGAGTAATGTGAAGAATAATGAAATTTTGGAATGACTGTTCCATCGAAGCTAGAATATCTCTGCTTGAACTGTTCAAGCCGGCTAGGATTCAAGGCACCAACAGGCTGTATGTATATATATATATATACAAGAATATAATGACAGCAGAAAAAATGAAACTGATAAAAACTGGGAAAAAACTCATTCAACTCCACCTTTGACAGATCTCTGTAAGAAGAAGGATCTGTAAGATGCAAATTCTTTGAACTGTAATCGGAAAGAACCCAAGGAAAAACAGGATACTGCAAGAAAAATGAACGGGGATGAAGGAAATTAAGGACGGAGGTATGACTTCTCCATAAAGCTAAAACTTTTCCAGAATAACCCACCTGTGTGACGTCGTTGTAACTCCGCCCAGCCAATGTATTCAGATGTATTAGGTATTCAAAATTACTGATCTGCAGAACAATGGCAATTCTATTTGATGTTATTCTTCAACCAGTTTATTCATTGAATTTGAAAAGGAAATCAAATGTAAAAGATACAAAATTATACATGAGATTCATGACATAAAAATTCAGAAACTGTACCTCCCACCTAGCCCAACGCTCCGTGAGCTTCAATCTCTTCAAGAGTTGCTCAGGTCTCTAAAACAAAAAGTTAATAAAATGTTATTCATATCCTGAGAGAGCAAATAATATTGCTTTAGTATATGCCAACTGGAGTTCTAAGGTGAAAATATTAATGACCAAACACACCAACACATCTTTTTTTGTATAGAGAAAATGTAATGCATATTTAATGATACTTTGCTCTAGCTGTTACCTGTTACATGTAACATTTTTAGCATGACGCCAATTTATGACTATTAACAACTCTAGATCGTGCAGATGCATATATAAGTTTTCAGTAAACCTGAGTTTGCCGATAAATATTGTTCAGATGAGACGGATGTAATTGGACTATAGCTTGATATGCATCTCTTTGCCCCTCATTATTCTGGAGGGAAGGCAACAACAAATTCAGTTAGCACACATGAACTTCAAGGTTCGGAAGTCATCGAATGTCATTATAAATGTAGCAGAAATTTGAAAGAAAAATGATTAATATCAGTACCCCAAAGTCAAAAAAGAAGTTCGAACGATCAATCATAAACAGTTCCAAAGCACTCTTCCTCAGAAGATATCTGTGACAAAAAACAGTAAAAGGCATTTAGGAGAGCCAAAACATATAGCAACACAATATATACTGTTAAAGTGCCACATTGGAATAATGCAGATTTAATGACCACATGATAAGGGTTTTACTCATCAGCTTGAGCTTTTGGGTTGGATCTAGTTTTTACACAATGAAAGTGGCATTTGAAAATCGTACAAAACCAACTATATGATACGGTAGAATTTTTATTTTAGGGATACATATATCTTGTTGAGCTCCTCAACTGATAGGTCAACCATCAACTTCTGATCTTTTATATATTTTTATTCGATGTGGAACTTTAAACTTCGATGCTTACCTCGCTAAGGTAATTGAAAATCAAATTCGTTCAGAAACCTTATTGCACTATGAATTATGTACACACATACAAAAGAAGACATCTGTGTAAATAGAAAAATAAAACAACAATTTCACCTTCTACTATGAATTTGATGAAGGGAAGACATCAACCAGCTGCGATGCTTTGCTTGTCCTCTAAAGCCGGAATTAGGATCCATCCCATCCATTGAAATTTTACTATCAACTATAAAATTAATTCTCTTAGTTGTCACCTGTGCAAAAATGCATTAGGTCTATGTTTAGTTACTAATAGATAATCTCGAAACAGTAAAATATCTCGATAGAACAGGAAATTCCACTTGCACTGGTTTCTGTAGTTTGCTAAAAGAGAGGTGAGAGCAGTAAAAAAGGAACAGCATTTAATAACTCTACCAAAGTCCATGAAAGGCTTCTAGAAAGCATAGAAATGAGTGCACCAGGCACCATAGGACTAATTCCATCACAGACTATGGTAACTTATCAAGTATCATCACTAGTCATACAAGTGCTGCTTGAATAACATCACTCAACAATGATCTCGCTAATCATGAAAACAACATTGTTTATCATCTCATACTTCCAAATGGTGAAAGCGACTCTGCTCCATACCTTCTATGCTGTTCAACCAGAGAAAAGCAATTAGATATACAACTTCTCTCTTCAATTCTAGTCCTCCATATGTCTTGGGTTATTACACATGGTAAGTTGATAACTGATGCATAGCTATTATATGATGAATTTAATTGTAAGACAGCCATGCTATGATGAATCACATAGTTTAGGTTCCTAAAACTCACTTGAAAGATTCCCTGCATAACCTTCAGTGGTCGGACCATTGTTGATGGAAGCTCAAGAACTATTCCTTCATCAAGTTCACTAGAAACATACCCGGGGGCAACTGCTGCAGGACTTTGGACTAAATCCGGATCAGTGACATGTATAGTATCATCACTAGCTTCCCCTTCCACCTGCAAGTTATGTCCAGTATCATCTATGCTAACCTCCAAATTATCAATATCTCCCTGTTCATCCTCTTCATTTACTGTTTCCTTTGAGATTGCTTCTGTTGCCAGAATAGGAATATTAGATGGATTTAGAGCACTCTCTTGGGGGTGTTTTGGCTCATTGTCATCCTCATAATTAGCAGCAGCAGCAAAGTGGTCAGACAGTTTATAATTTTTGCTAATAAGTAACCGCTTCCTTGAAGAACTTTCCATGAAATCTAGCTTCCAGAAAACCTACATGTCAATGATAAAATTTGAGATAATGAAACAAGTAGTGTTATAGAAAGATAATACCATGAAATATAGTGTGAGAGAAGTTGTGCACTTTATGTAACAACATACTCTGTCAGAGTTGCACAACTGGTCCTTGAATGGGCTATACAGACATTCCATATCTATCAAACAATGGATGAGTTTCCGCCAAGCACGAACTCCAGTGGACAAAATGTGTCGGGTTATAACGTCGACTTGCACACGCCTATCGATCTGGAGCAAAAAATATCTGATCAAAATTTTAGCAGCAGTAGGCATAAATAACAACTATAATACGAGCAGTATCTTACCTCCGAGCGTTGCATGTTTCTTGCTAAGGCAAAGCTTGCAACAAGGACTGCAATAAACTTATAGGACAGAGCATTTAAATCTTTTCCATATACTGATTTTGTATTAACAGGTTGCAAACATTCCATCCAGGCAACAGACATGGCTTCATAACAATTCCATCTTTTCACACGCCCCAAATCACTGAGATTTCTCCGCTGTGCTGATGTAGCCATTGCTATAGCACTCAGGCCCCTTCCAGTACCAATTTTTGAATTACGTTCAAGATCACGTGCAGCTGCCAAGGCCGCAGCTTTTGCAGCAGCCCTGTCCTTAGGCAAATCTTGCGCTTTGCTGACAGAAGGTTGTTGAAAGCTTGAAAATGTTTGAAGCTTAGCCTTTTTTCGCTCCAACATTGAGGTTTCGCGCTTAAGTTGTATTGTTGGTACAGGAGCTGAGACTTCCCCACCAGAGGTCCCAGCAGCAATCATGGCTAATGCCATTGAAGCAGGTGGTGAAGCAAAAGCAGCAGCCCAATTTGGCGATATCATGGCCAGAGCTGCCTGAAAGAAATCCAAATGAGAGATATTGTCACTGTAGTAATACCATAGATAAAATCACAGTTACTATTATTAAAAATTAATTGCATGTCAAATTGTACTCATGCTCGGATCGTCAAAAGCACCAAAATAACCATATTGATATGACAGAAGATAAATAAACACTGACAATAATGGTTATTGAGAAATAAACAAACTAATTGGTATCATCAAACTCCAGTACTAAAAATCAAACACGGCATAAAACTTAAATGCAACTGCTGAAATAAGAACATGATGCCCTTTTCTCAACCATGTATGGGTCAGCTAGATGGATCCTTTAGCAACACTATTTGGGATCTTCCCCTAAAAAAACACTATTTGGGATCTTTGACATGTATTCTCCTTCTCTACTCCATCCATCCTCTAGAATCATTTTCCTGTGACATTTTCTATTACTTCTTCAGTCTTTCTAGTTTCACATAATTATGTGTAGAGCCTGTGAAGGGGGAGAGAGAGAGATTTGGTGTTTAATAACCTCTGTGGGCACGGAATCTGTAGCCAATGCACGATCGTCGGCAACTAGAGGATTCAAACCATCAGTTCTCGCGAGTTCATGAATTCCAGCTAAAAGTGGACGCCACCGTCTCAATACAGCAATAAATGGAGGTAAAATAGCCTCAAGGTACTGTTCACGAAGAGGAACTCTGTCCCTGCCAACAGCATGCCATACCTGCATCACACAAGTCATGCTAAGCTAACTAAAGTGAACAAATATCATGAAGTAGAACACAAAGAAAGAGATGTCAATAAGATTCAGATAAAAGAAAATATGTGAATAAATTATAAATCTATGAAGAGTCAATTGAAAAAACTAACCTCTGAATAAAGAACACAAGATGCAACCAACACTCTTTGTCTCTTGGATTCAGTAACTTGCATATTTAGGATAGGTGAAAGCACGCTGTATATAAATGAAATGAATAAGCTGCTGGATCTGATGAAAAGCATGGTACTTTTGAGGAGCCAAAGTAATGATGCAATCTATAGACAGTTAGACACTGCATACAAATCACAAAACCACCTAGCAGAAGAATTTCAGCTTGCATACTATGAGTAAAATCAAACTGAAAGCGATTTCACTTATTGTATGATGACAAAATAATGGAAGGATCAGGTCACCCCTAATTATAAGGCCAAGTTCACCTCAAAAATCTAATAACCCTAATAAGGCCATATGTGTAAGAAACTGATTAGCCCATGAATAAGAAACTCTGGCTTAATGTAAAAATATTCAGCCAGCTATATATCCAACACTATTGATCACTAAACCATTCAGTAAACAGGGTATACAATTTCTATACAGTAATATCAACATCGGGAACAAGAAAATATGCCAAATTTACCTCCACAACAATGCTGAGCGTGGATTCCTTGTCGAAAATCGAGGACTACTTTCTACTGACATAACATTGTCTACTTTCCGAGGTGATGCATACTTATCCTCCAAACTCACACTCCTCGTAAACAAATCAGTTTCAACATTTACATCCTCCCTCATTGAAAGAAGAACCATTCGAAGCATGCAAAAAAATGGTTGGTCACTATCCAATAACTGGTATAGTGCAGCCATCCCTCCCATCCCAGTACCAGATCCCCCACCTACGCCAAGACCACTGCCAAGTCCAAACTCATCCAACAGTAAAGCTTGAAGCATGGAGACCGCCTTGTTTACTAGAGGTAAGTCGATCCAGTTTCCAGTTTCATCTTTGTCCAACATTGAATTCCAAATTTCCGAGCCACTTCCACCTCCACCTATGTCATCTGTGTTTGCAGTAAGGCCAAAGCCATACCACAACCGGCTTCTGTACTTCCAACCCTCTGCTAAATCCTTTGCACAGCTACCATATGACACAAAAGCATGGGAAACAGATCCATAGGCCTCAGCAGCTGCTGCTGCGGTGAGACGCTCCATCACTGTTGCAGGAATTTGCCCATTTGCATCAGCCATTGTAGCAAGGACCTGCTTGAAAACTTGGGCATAAGTTCAATGGGGAAATAGGGGGGCATAATTTATAACAAAGGATCATTAGAGGATATTAGACTCTCAATTTGAAATGGCAATGCACTCAAGTCAGCGAAAGTGACTATTATCAACACGTGTCCTACTAGCCTAGGACAACAAGCCAGTCATTCCCCGAACAAAGTTGGTGTTGCCATTGCGTATGTTATTAATTTCACATTGGTCCGCTCAGGCAGAGAATGTTTTCATGATTAGATGGCTCGTGGAGGGAAAATTATAACAGCCACTTTAGAAGAAAGCATGTCAGGGAGAATCTTATAGATATTCTAAACAAAACTCCTCAGAGATGTTTGTATGGGTTCAACACCTTTATTTAAAGGAATAAGAGTCATGAATGTATAATCAAGATCCTTATGCTACATGCTCTCTCTAAAACCCAGAGATATTTCACACACACAGACACAAATTAAAAACGCCAAATTTAATCTGCACGGATTATGAAATCCAAACCTCACAAAAATGCATGTATGCAAAGTTGAGAAAATACATGTACAGCTTGGATTCAACGATTATTGATGGGGCACATGAAATATACCAAAGTGTTTTGGTGATACTCTACTACATTGAAAATGTACCATGTGCCTCTCACCCTCTTAAAATCTACACTTAAATTCTACACTAGCATGTTTTTCATTATAAGATTATGAGAAATGTAAAAAAAAATGCTTCCTTTATGCACTTGTAGCTGAACCATCAGCACTGAGCAGAATTTCTAGAAAGAAGATGAAAATTCATGCTGGCTCTCATAGATAGAAAGAGGATGTTCTCTCAACAAAGAACTAAAACTTATGTGCTTGAGTATTTTTCTATCTAAAACATTACACCTACAATCACCCCTGCCATGATGGATTGAAGGCATTAGATTTGAGAGATTTCCAGGAGCATCAGTAAAATATGTAAGACATGACAATAAACAAGTATACCGAATTTGGAAATATCTGTTCTTAAGTTTGCTGCATACATACATCAAGAGGGACTCTGCTTGCATCACTAGATCTGCTATCACCAATAGCATCCTTTGATTCTCCAACTCTTAAGGAACTTGGGCTCATTGGAGCTACAAAAGAAAGGGGAGATGTAGAACCTTCCACAAAATGTGAAGCACAAACTAACTTGCTTTGTTGTCGCAGATGATCTTCAACAAGCATCAAAATGACAATTGCATTCTCAACTAGAAAGACAGAAAGCTGAGCAGCATTCTCTGCTTCTGCCTTGGAATCTTTTGGTGACAAACCTTCTGCTGCAACGACAGCAGCGGAAGCAGCAATAACTTGGGTCTGAGACAAAAGAAAAGGCAGATGTAAACATCACTAGAAATTACCACATCGAACAATTAAATCACTTGAAAGAAAACAAAATAAGAAGGAAAGCTGTCGTGCATAATTTGAAAGAATTTTATGATTGATAATTAATTAACAGAAATTGTAGTATCATAGAGCTTGAAGGTAGCTGTCATGCATGAAAGATAAATAAAAGAATGTTATAAAGTTTCAAGAAAATCGCGTAAACTTCAGTAGCATGAAACGCACCTGAACCTGCAGTTCTCTGTCTGCAAAGTCCAGCAAGTCACCCAGGAGCCTTCTTTTAAATATAGGCAATGCTTCCTCACGTCTTCGGAACATGACAAGTTAAAATGTTAGGAAAAGTCACGGAAAGTTAATGTGCATAATGTTACCACAAGAAGAGCAGCGACTGCTGATAGTTACTCAATAGTTCCTTTTAACACAGAATATATGACAACATATCATGGCTGGCTAGTGCAGACGGAAAATGTGGAAGTACTACAATGATATTCAAATTTTTAAAAGAATGAAGTAACTTTTGCAGTTCTCTTAGTGATACAGAGCATACCTGACTCTTTGGTCTCCTGTGCTAGATCCGCCGACAATAGAAAGCCATTCTGCACAATGAATTGTAGCTTCAATATCCTGTAGAGAAGTAATAACCAAAGGATATAAATGAAACTGATCAAACTAAGCCTGTAAGAAGAAACTCCAATTAATGCAAGACTATCATGGTTTGACAGAACTACATGTATAACATACGTAAGATATGCACTGAGTTAGAAGTAATAAGCATGTATGTCGCTGATAAAAAATACGCCTGTATGTCAGCTAAACACAGGAAAAGTGTAAAATATCAGTTCATAAAATACAGGATTGCAACTGGAATCTATTTTACCTAGTAATAACCATCAATTTATATTACTAAAGAATTCAGACAAGTTAGGGCAATGAAACTGACAAGCTTCATTTGTGAAAAATATCAATAAAATGCAATCTCCATCAAATATGTGAAGATAGGAGAACATTTAGGAGACCACTTAACCAAAACATGAACGGGGACTCGAGTTGATTACTTTCATAACAAGCTGGACAAGATTAATATCCATGTCCAACTTGATGGGAAGTGTAGATAATAGAAATGTATAAAAGGAAATCAATTATAGTTAATTTCTATAAGAATCAATTAATATTTGTTTCCTATTACAAAGAGGGGGAATCGACTATTGTGTACACAAAAATGTTGTCTCTTAAGAACAAGTGCAATGGGGAAAACTGAGGGAAGAAAGCGCTGGCTCAATGCTTTTTCCGACTCTAGATTTGGAGTCGACGCCTGTCGTCGACACTTTGATGCAAGGCCAACCATGGTCTGACACATGGCAGGTGAAATATAAATAAATAAATAAAATTATTTATTTGTTTTTTGATTAGTTTGAAGTAGGTGTTGCGCCAACGCTTTTCTAGTCTCTTTCCTAGTTGGATTGTTTCTCTCTCCTATGTGGTCGGCGCTTTCTCCTTCTACCATTGTACTTGCTCTAATACAAAAATCATCAAGTTGTCTTCAAGTTTGTACATTTATAACTAAAATTTCTAAGCAAAAATAAAAAAGTCAAAGACAACATTAGAAATAGCCCGCCCATTCTTAAACTATATGCAAGATTTCCTCTACCAAATTGAAGTTTTACAAGAGAAAATGTGGAAATGTGGAAAAACAAATAAGTTAAAAGATGAACCAACCTTCCATCCATCTTTCTGGCGCATTGAGTGCTCTAACATGATGATCAGGAAATTGTGTATGAGGTCTTCTATGTCTCCTATGCTTGTTGATTTTGATGGTTTACTAGCACCCGTCTGCATTACCAAGTAACATGATATGATTATCTGAAGGAGTTGGCACATATCTTACTAATATCTAAATCTGATGTTTCATGGAACAATAGATGGGCTGTTGGCCCGCGGGGATGCTGGTCCAGATCCAAGCTCCCACATGAGCCACCTAAAAGCTCAAGCTTATAAGTGGAGGCTCCAATGTAGTTTATTAAGCAATAATATGGTCACATGTGTAGTATGTCTACACGACTAAAAGGTTAGGGTTTGGCTCTACCATGTAGCTATTTTTTCTGTCTGTCCAACGCAAGACCTTTTATATCAGCATATTTATACACGAGGATAGATAAATAAATTGCATCAAATCATTTTACATAGATGGAGAGAGAGAACCTCGTGGTTAGATATAAGTATCTCCAGAATCCACTCAGGCCATTCCTCCATATCAGTAAGGCTGCTTCTATTTTCAGGATGACTGCAAGCCAAAAACAGAAGATCCTGAAATCATATTAAAGCAGAAGTTAAGAAACTAAAACAGAATATTTAGGACCTTCTCTTACAAGAAAACAAAAATGGTACAAGGCCGAAAAATGTTTACTATGATTGCAATAGAAATATATTGTGGCGCAATGCCAAATGCAACCTATAAGTGAACTT
>JAYMSU010000961.1:0-11616 GCA_036897765.1 Erodium chrysanthum | reverse complement strand
TGCTCCGACGAGGAGTGGGACCACCGTCAAGAGTCCTGTCAGAAGAAAACCGTTGACCGTTGAAACTCAGAGAAGAGCCTCTCTGTCTCCGGTTCATTCCCCGAAAGTGACACCAAGAAGAACGGTATCGGACCAACGTGTAACAAACAGATCATCGCCGAGAAATCGTAAACCGACGGCCCAGATTCATCAGGAGGTGTTCGTTCCCGCAGAGGATGAATATAATTACTCCATCTCCGAGAGCAGTGTCAGTACACCAACAGATACAGAGGTACACTGACATTAATTAGTTTTTAAAACTGTATATTAATTAGTTAATTAATTAACTAACTAACTGTCTGATAATTGTTCTTGGTTGTTGCAGAGATCTAAGGACGGAAGGAGCTTGTTGGAGAGATGTGATAAGCTGCTTCTCAGCATAGCGGAGAGCACAACTACCGAGTTGCAACCGAGTCCGGTGTCCGTGCTGGACTCGTCGTTCTACAGGGAAACGACGTCGTCTCCTTCGCCTGTCAGGAAACGGATCATTGATCTCAGAGGTAAGAGACGTCGACACCATTGATTCGTTTAGATAGCCACTATGATACTGACACGTGGGTCTTTGATGACGACGGCTGAATTGATAAACGTATAAATATTCAGCTGTTAAGATTTTAATGGACTTTATTAGAGAAGTTGACCCAACACCTTTTTTTTTCTTTTCATTTTCTGTCTAGTTTAGTCCAAATTGAAGTTTATTATTAGAGGTTGAATTTAAATTTTAATATTCTGTTCATTTTTCAGAACAATCAATTGAGTTCGAGGATGATGTGAGCTGGAGTCCTGCAATCTCACTTCACGAGGACGCTTCGGACAGTGATTTCGTCTACATTTCGGATATTTTCAGAGCTTCAAGTTACTTACCAGAAGATTCAGACATCTTCCTCGTACTAGAGAAGCAACATTGTCTGAAAGGGAGTAACACATCGAAATCATCTCAAATCCAGAGGAAGCTGATCTTCGATACCGTCAGTGAAATTCTCGACCAGCAGAGGTTGCTACCGCCGTGGAAGGCTGTTTCCGGAGCGTCTCCGGCGACATTGCGGCGAACTTGGACGGAGTTTCAGAGGATCCGAGAGAGGGACGCGTGTGAAGAGGACTTGTTCGAGGTGATCTGTGGAGTGTTGAGAAGAGACCTCGCCGGAGATGGGGTTTCAGGGTGGGGTGAGTTTCCGATCGAGATGTCGGAGGCCGTTTTAGACATCGAACGGCTGATATTCAGGGATCTGATCGGCGAGACGATCCGAGATCTCGCTGCTGTTGCCGGGAATCGCACTAATGTGCCGGTGCTTAGGAGAAAATTAGTTTTCTGAGAGTAGTATGTTTAACTGGTGGCTTCAATATTCGCGCGCTTTCTTTGGGGTTTATTTTAGTTTTTTATATTATTGGACTCCTTTTGAAATTTTATTAGGAAAAATGTGCTCTTAGGAGCAAATCTAACTATTGTACAAAGATGCATGAATATGATGACCTATTTGGGAGTTTGGAACCATCGTTATTGCTTTGTGAATGTGTGGACTCTTTTTCAGTTCAGTATTCATTATCGAGTACAATAAATTATCGAGAGTAAGTTTTCGTGATAATTAGTAGAATCAGAAAAGTTCTGTGTTCTTTTGGTCATCGGGTTCGAGTTTTGATGGAGACAAATAACTTGTTATTTAGTTTGTGAAAGTGTTTATTTGTTCTATGTGGCGTCTTGTACGTCTTTCGATCCGATATTTGCTCAATAGTTAGAAATGTATGTATTCATATATTGTTATATAATATATGTGACAACATTTTCAAAAACAAAATAGTCAATATTTATAAGTTATTGTGATAAAATAGTCAACATTTTATAGGAATGTTAAATTTTATATATTTATATTTACCAAAGTTAAAATATCATAAAATCTGAATTTTAATTTGATCATTGAATAAAAAAATTGGTTGGAACCCCACATCTCATGATCGACCACTTTTCTGTATTCACTATTCTATCACGACCGTATAAATTTGTGACTAAGTATTTAATAAAATACAAACCAATTTGATATTCTTAATTCGATTGAGTTTTGACGTTAATTTAATTTATTCGTGTGGTAAAATTGGTGTTGGTACATCATTAATGACTTTGGGTTGGTTGCACTGACCTATGTGGTGGGTTCAGAATTGCCTAAAATTCAAAGACTGACCCCTAATTGTGTCCCCTCCTAAAAGGATAAAACGACACTAGCAAGGCATGTTATCTGGTTCTAAAAATGGGTATTAATGGTCTATAGTTTCAACATAATGACTAAATGTTTAGTTTTAATTGAGCCCAATTTTGAGGCAATGAATAGTAACATTAGGGTCTGACCAATTCTTGTTATTACCAGACAACTTTGGTTGGCAATTTAAGGTCTTTGGTCTGTTTTTGGCAAGGTTGGACTTTAGAGCACTTGCCTCTTGTCCTTTAGGCCTAGCACACTCACATGCATCATTAGTGTTCATAATGGGCCATAATTGGTTGGTGAATTTGCACTTTTACTGTTCTTGTTTTAACCAAGCCCCTTGCAAAATGTCACACTTTTTTAATGATACATTGTATCACTATCAATATCATGCCTTGTACATTGATCATTAGGAAAGCTTTGGCTAAAATGTTCTTATATTAAGTGATGGTCCATAAACACATTGAATATTAGGTTATATGTATTAATCGATAAATATCTTGAGATCTCCGCTTATAAACTGTTAGATGAATCATGTTTTAACTCGGTAACACAATTCGATGACTCTTCTTTTTTCATCTACATGTCAAAAAAAAAAACACTTTGTTGCCTAATTTTAGTAAGGCTTTTAAAGACAGCATGAAGCTTTTAAAGACAACATGATAAGAGCATCTACAAGGAGCGGATTCTGATCGGTGCTTCCGACCAAGAATCCACCCTTCCAATGATTCGATTCATTGTGAGGGTACGACAGATGCCGCAACCAGAACTACTAAGGCACGATGGATTCATAAAGCGACCGACCACCTCAACAAATTCTCCGATCCAACCACTCTAGAAACAACACATGTCACCCAAATTTATAGTAAAAATCAATTTGAAATACAATCGCACTTAGAATTTTCAAATATACTATCCATTCTCATTGTGAACACTCTGACGTATTCTCGTTTCTCTCTCATTCTCTCACATTCTCTCATGCTAAACAGGATTAACAAATCTAAATCTACCTCTCCCACTACCCATAACAATATGATTTAGAATTTTTGGAAGAATAAGGATCAAGATAAGTCATATAACTGAGTGGTTGTGAAGAGAAAAAAAGCATACAAGTACATAATTTTGGAGGTGGGCCTTAGAACACAAACATTTATAAGATTGTTATCATGGGCCTATCTTCCAACTTGGAAGTGTATGGCTAATATTATAGTAACCAAAGCATACAGTTTATGTGTCTCTCCCTTTTGATTCTTCTCCCTAAATTTACTACTATTGTTCCCTTCCAATGTAGAAATGTTTAAAAGCAAAAGATTGAAAGCCAGTAAGTGGGTTTCTAAAACAAGATAGAGAAGATGGGGACTCACTATCAGTGCCCTACAAAAGGACTCGCTACCCTACCAAAAGGCACACCATTGATTCATTCTCTGCCATAACCACATGCCAAGACCATACATATATGGCTTTTCACTGCTCAATTTTTCAACCCCATTGCTCTGCGTTGTGTCTTTAATCCTTGTCTGAGCTAGTTTTCACATGGCCATTTTTCTAAGAAAGTTTTCGAGTGCACAAAAAAAGAAAACTAAGATTCTCGGTAATGGTATCCAAACATGTCATAAGAATTTTATACCTATCTTCAGAGTTCAGAAACATGTCTTAGCAAAGAATAAGGAAGCTGTAAATGGTTTGGAACTGATTCAGCTACCATATTGTAGAACAAAATAAGATCAGAATACCCAGAAAAACAGTGTGGACATAAATGACAAGCTCCACATTTATTAACGAGTCATGACACAAACACTAAACTATCCACTTAACAACATTGTTAGACAGACACACTAATCTTATAACACCAACATGAATTAAACACTGACTATCAAGCCAAGAATCAAAGCACGACCACTCAGCCAAATATGTTTTGGTCAGGAAACAGAATTCAGACACAATGAACACAACATCCTAAAGTTAGAAAAAACACAATGTTGGAGTGAGACAGAAACCTCATTCCTTGGTTGTCTTGTTGATGAGGGACTTGTGAATGTGAGGTATCACACCTCCTCCGGCAATGGTGCCCTTGATAAGGGTATCGAGCTCCTCATCCCCTCGGATTGCCAACTGCAAGTGCCTTGGCGTGATCCTCTTGACCTTCAGATCTTTGCTCGCGTTCCCTGCAAGCTCGAGGACCTCTGCAGTGAGGTACTCGAGGATTGAAGCCAAGTATACTGCAGCTGTAGCTCCAACTCTTCCGTGAGCAGCGATTCTTGTTTTCAGTTGGCGATGAATTCGTCCAACTGGGAACTGCAGACAATGCAATAAACAACATAATGACTCTTATTGTTTGTATGACCTATAAACTCAACACTTCCAAGGGTAATATATATAGTAGCAAAGGTTAAAAATGCATTTCTTTATCGAGAAATTGAAGAAGCTATACAATGGTTTTATGAATTTTTTCCCATTACTAAAATACACACGCAAATTTGGATCTTTCCAATGCTCAGACCTTATTAAGACTGTTATAACAGATGTGAGAAATAAGAACACGAAATCAACAAACACAAACACATTATGTGATTCTCCAACTATGTATCAGTTATGTCCACGAGAAAAAGGAAGTTAAATTTTATTAGCTTGAGAAATTAGAAATTACAAAGATCATTAGAGGCTTGGTTGCAAAATAGATCGTAAATTTATGACTCCCCAAATCCTAATTCGAAAATACTTGGTCTAAAAAAAATCTATGCCCAACTTAACAGATACAATGTAGATCGGGAGCAACACCACCAAATCCTTTACTCATGAACACAAAAGATCAAACAAATTCAATGTAAATTCTTAACACAATTCATGATTCATGGCCGAGAAAAGGGACTTTATATAATCGTCTCAAATATATGACAAAGCTGGTAAATCTTGTTTTTGGTTACCATCAGTTGACTTAATAGATAATTTCAAAACAACATATATATTGATATAATAAATGAAATAAAAATTCTATAAATACACACATTGCCTGAAAATAAATCGAAGCAGAGGAACAAAAACTAGATTGTCACCTGAATACCAGCTCGGGACGACCTAGAAACCGATCTCTTCTTCTCCTTGTCCTTGTTAGCTGCTGCTGTCGTTTTTGCCGCCAAAAGCCCCTTTCCTCCTTTTCCAGCCATCTTCAGCTCCTGAAGATTTCCGTAAACAACATTAACAGAATCAATTCACAAATCTTAAACAGTAAATACTGAAATTGACTACTGAAAACTTGAGATCTGCTCGGAAAAACATTATTGCTCGTGTTTCAGACTTCAATTGCAAAACCCATTGTAAACGAAAGCGACATTGACATTAAAAAAACAGGAAAATCATGAGATTTGCAGTAAGAGAACAAGAACCTAAGACAAGGAACGAGGAAGAGAGAGAGAGACCTGGTTTGTTCTGATACTATGGTCGGGTCTGTGAGGATTTGGAGCTCTCTGGGCAGTAAAAGAGAAGGAAACGTAAAGACGGATCCGATTTTGCGTTCTAATATGACGAAAAGAAGTTTCGAGTCCGCCAATTTTTGGAACGGCGGTTTCTTTTTGGTGGGAAAATTAATACCCAATTTTTTTGGAATTTCAGATGAGGCAAGTGTGAAAAACGTTCCAAATGGGCCTTAGGCCCATAACAAGTGGGCTAAGCCCAAGTTGTTGGAGCTCAGATCATCAGATGAGTGCATATAAAAGACGGTTGGCTTTTTTTACCCGCTCTTTTAAGATTACTCTGGCGCCAATTTTAGACACATTCACGGACCAATGCACAGAAGCCACAGATGTAAGGTCAATTTGGTCAAGTTTCTCGCCTCTTCTTCTCTCAAACCACCCCGAATCCGCCAAAACCCTAGCCTCACCAGCGGTAGAATTTGAATTTTCCGGCTACAATGTCATCGTTTGCTGAGGATACCGATGCCGTGTCTTCTCTGTGAAGTTTCAGTATCCGAGCACCGGACGATCTCGGGATTTCCGGCGCCGATTGACGACGCGGCGTTTGAGAATGTGTGTACCAGAGCGCCTCAAATCGTGCCACTGTGGAAGCTGAGCTTGGTGGAAAGGCTTCGCCGTGGCCGTGATGATGGATACGGAGGAGATCGAGATCGACGTGGATGATCTCGGCGGAGCTTCTTCCGTGATGGCCGAGGTAA
Source organism: Erodium chrysanthum (assembly GCA_036897765.1). Lineage (NCBI taxonomy): Eukaryota > Viridiplantae > Streptophyta > Magnoliopsida > Geraniales > Geraniaceae > Erodium > Erodium chrysanthum. Next base: position 5,217 of record JAYMSU010000961.1, on the reverse strand, counting down.
TGACGAGTGGTTTAGTCCGTTTGGTTTCCTAGAAAAACTGCATTGTTTGGTTTCCGAGAAAGAAAATTTATGGATCTTATGTTGTTCAGTTAGGAGTGAGTTAGTCAATGATGAATGCTTGTTGACAGATTGATGATATGTTTAAGTTAAAAGTGAAATTAATCATTAAGTATTCCCCAAATTGTGCTTGTATGAAATGTATACTGAAGCTAGGAAGTTACATTTGGCAGATATAATGATTGATGGCCGAGGTAATGACGAGTGATTTAGTCCGTTTGGTTTCCTAGAAAAACTGCATTGTTTGGTGTCGGAGAACGAAATTTATGGATCTTATGTTGTTCAATTAGGAGTGAGTTAGTCAATGCTGAATGTTTGTTGACAGATTGATGATATTTTTAAATTATTAAGTATGTCATGTCCTAAATTGTGCTTGTATGAAATGCATATTGAAGCTAGGTAGTGACATTTGGCAGATCTAATGATTCGTTGAAACCTGATTCTTATTGTTGAGAAGACATGATTGCTCTGAGTCTGAGCTATGATCATTTTGCTGAAGTTAGAAAGTTATGAGTATGTTTCTAGTGAATTGCCTTAGGTGTTATACTCATTTTTTAATCTACATGTTTATCTCTTATAAGCCTTAACCAATACGACCATTTTTATTGCCTTAGCGTGCCTTGCAAAGTTGCAAGAGCCAAAGCCACCTAAATACTCAATGACAAACAAGACACATTATGAAAAGGCCAAAATTATACGTATGATTACTTGTAATTCTGTTTGATGCTATGGCAAATGAAATTTTAATTTGTTTGCCCAGTCCGTAGCCTGTTAGAGTTTACAATTTCTCACTCAATATTATATTGTTCGTTTTCTGATAGCATGTAAGCATATTTGGTTTCTTAGACTAATTTTCCTGTCATCAGGTGCTATTTTTTAGTTTACTGTGGATTGACCACAAATGGAGGAAAATAACATCTGGTAGGATTAATTTATATTGGTCAATGAGTCCCAGTTAAAATTCTAATCGCTAATGGTGTTTAACGAATAGAAACGAAAGAAATGGCTTGGATCGAGTAGAAAACATAATTGTAGTAAGGTTATAAGAGCTAACTCTATGTGCACCCAGACTGAAGAACTAAGAATATTGCCAATTATATATCACATCTATATTTCTGTTCGATTTGTACTCAAATTCTCATTAATTGTGATGTAGTTTTCATTTTGCAAGATATTCTTTGCACAATTGATCGAAAGTGACTTTTTCCTTTGTGTGTTATTAGGGAAGTGATCAGCGTACACTGCATCTGCACCACACAAGTAATCAGATATGTAGGTGCGCTTGAAGCTGGACAGAACTTTTCTGGAAATTGGTGTCAACTATCATTTTGCCTGGATACAAAGGTATTGTCCAATCTTCATTATAAATGCAGAAATATATTTCTGTGCACTGCTCTTGATAATCTGGTGGACATTAATTTTAAAGCCTCTTTACATAGCCAAGATTTAGCAAAACTAGGCTACTTTACTACTTTCAGGTGGTGAGCACAATTATTTCCTTTATGGCTGAGTTGCAAAGATTTGTGTGGGTGAGATACATGTTCCTATTCATCACCAACTTATGCACAATGCAGTCCTTGCCAAACCAGAGAGTCCCAAAAGTAGATGGTGAAAAACGACACGAAGCAAGAAATAATTGGTAATAGGTTTTAGTCGTGAGGAAAAAGAAATAAAAGAAAACCACAAATTAAGAATGCATAAGTTAAGGAGGAGATGTGAGGGGACCAAAGACATTGTACCCTTTTAAGCTTTTCTTTGGTGTCTTTTAGTAAGGACTCCGAAACATCTATAAGGTTCTATTCATTACCTCCAGTTTATCTAGCCTTGCCACGGGATGAAATCAATGGTAAAAGAGTGCAATAATGCTTTAATGATCACACTACTGTTCCTTTGCTGTAAACTAGAGGGGTCCAATGAAAAGTAATTGCAAGGATGTCTTACCCTTCAGTGTCTTTACTCTTTAGTAGAAAGAGACCATGACTATACCAAATTAAAACCAACACTTCTTCAAGTGGAACAAAGAAATTAGGGCTTTAGTAGTAAATTACCTTGTGAATTCGTTGCTTTGTTTAGGGGACTATGAAGGAATAGCATTTATTGGAATATTTTAGGAGAAGCCTTCTATATTTTCTATTTACTAAGAAAAAATGTTAAATACTTCTGTCTTTATCGGGCTCTCAATTTTTTTTCCTGAAGTAAATCCCTTGTCTTTTTTATCTTTATTTTAGTCCATAAACTAACAAGAATTGTGTTAACAATCAAAATGTCATCATTATTATATGTTTTTTTTTCATTTTTCTTTGATATGACAAAAATGTTAGCGTGATTCTAAACAGAGAATAGTTAATCAAACTGAGCTAAATAATAAGAAAACAAGACTAAACACGTAATTTAAACAAGTTCACAGTTAGGATTAGACCAAAAAACATTTAATCCAAGAAAAAAAGACTTGGGAATAGAATCCAACAACTCTCTGACATAAAGTTAATTCCTTCCTTACATTCACCATTCAATAGTGATGGTTCATGGGGTATGCCTGTTTTTTCCTCCTTCCCATGGGATATGCTGAGGTGAAAATACTGATGCCCAATAAATAGAAAGTTGGTTGTCCATTTTACTATGTAGAAGTAGATTGAACTTAGATTATGAACACCAAAGCACTTTAGAAAACTTGTGGCTAATAGGAACTTCAAAACTATGGGTTTCAAAGAAAGCAAGTGAGCAGAATTCTAAGGCCAAGATTTATGAAAAGGACAGCGATTTGGTATTTATCTTTGTAAATAACATGCAAGACATGCATAATTAACATATTTTAGGTATTGGATTGAAGTTAGATCATGAATACCAAAACACTTCAGAAAACTTGTGGCCAACAGAAACCTCAAAACTAGGGGCTTCAAAGAAATCAAGTATTTACGGTAAGGACAACTATTTGGTATTATTCTTTGTAAATGACATGCTTGGCATGCATAATTAATATATTCTAAGTGTTATTGAACAACTGAAAAATTAACATCTTGGAAATGGTACTTTTTTGATAAACTTGATGAGAGTATTTGAAACCAGGGAAAACTTTAAAACTCATGTTCTAGAAGTAATTATTTTGTTTTTAGGTATGGTGTTGAAGTGTCTCACATTAGAATAATGTGGATTTATGACCATTTAATAAACATCTTAAGGGATCCACCCATAAGCTTGAGCTTTTGGGATGGCTGGGTTTAATATGGTAAAAGAACTTGATTTTGGTTAGAACATTTTGCTTGTTTGTGTTTGTTTAGTTGTCACTTGATTAACTTATTAGACTTTAGCATATGCCAATTAATTTACCATATATCCTTCTATTTAAATAATGAGATGAAAAACTAGATGTAAAAATGTCAAAAACTTTCCACCCACTCGGTTAAGTTTGAGATTTTAAAATCTCACCTCTATGGGATCTTAGAATCCTCTTCAAATCCTTCCAAACTGGAATTTTTACTACATCAGAATATTAAAATCCATATTTTATTTTTTTAATTCAAAAGTTATACTTGTTGATAGTTATCAACTTATCAAACAATACCCTAATTTAAACTCCACATTCCATAGGAATATGGAGACATACATTTACCTAATTACAAAACTTTGGTCTTTGTTTAACATAAAGAAGACTTTAGTTACTTGACTCAAGACTCATATTTGTGTCCCTGTTAAATTACTTACAGAATCTCTATAATACTAGTAACCCTGATTTTTGGCACTTCAAATGAGTTTAGCTCGAATGTATTGGTACTTTTCTACTCTTGTGGATTTGATCAAATACCAAATTTCACTTTCTTAGTATGAATGAAGTATGGGAGAAGAAGCTACATTAGGATGAGAATCAACATGTTCATAGTATTCAGTCAAATCTCATCGGTTATCCTGCAGATATGATGTGATTGCACTTTCGTAAAGAGTAGGCCGAAAAGGAGATATCTTTCCATGAAGTCATTGCAACCTCTCCATCTCAGGTATTATTTTTCCACTCTTGCTTTAACTTTTACTCTACTAGCCTTTTGACTATTTTTACATAGTAGAACTAGAAGTAACCACACACTGTTCATAGTCATCAAAATATGACATACAAGCACAATTCTGTGCGACGTTAATGTTAATGCATTAGTGATGATTTAACGAAGTTGCAATATTGAATAGAATTGCATGTCTCGGGTACCAGAACTGATTCACACTGTCATACTTTAGGGACTAAATATGCCTTGTGCTATTGTTGAGAGAAAATGGAGATTTTGACTGTGAGTCTCATGGCTGACAAGACTGCAATAATTTTACCTACCAGAAACAAGTTTTGTTTGTGAGATGTCAAAGTCTAATTTAATCCAAAAGCTTAAACTAATGGATGAAGATCTCAATATAACTTATCAAACGGTTAATTTTTCTATATATTTTCAATGTAAAACACTTCAAACAAAAGAGGAACTAGGAAGGGCCCATACCATTTTTAGCTGTTATTTACCTCAAAATAAGTCATTGGAATAGTCAAATAGTGTGTGGCTCTCCAAGCTATGTGGAGCCTTCTCAGATTAGGGGGTGTGTAGTCAATGTCAAGGTTGGACTCCATAACTAAAGAACAACCTTGTTAATTAGGCATAACTAAGTCTATATTTACTTGCTAGTTAGGTGTGATCTTGAAGGTGGAGGCACTGGAGGCATCCTTGTAACTTTTAAGTAAAATGAACTAAACATATAGAATAAGGTTCTCCATCTAATAAGTTCATCTTATTCGGGAGAATTCTCTGGTCACTTAAGACAGAGTTAGCCAGCCCTGATGCACAGGAGAGAAAATTCGTAGGCACTTTGGTTGTTCAATGCCGCATGTGAAAGGGAAAGACAATTCCCCAACTTTTTTCTCACCACGTGTTGCCGCGGCCTTGGTCTTCTCCTTTGAATCAACGCCTGGAGTAAATTTATTTTACACTATCCCATTCTCGGCGAGTTGAAGCCACGCGTCGACGAAACAGTCCAGTACTCGGACGAGTTTCTAGCATTGGTCTCACTCTTAGCTTTAATATTTAACTCGCTCAATGTCTATTTATATAGAGTAAATTTCAGAAAAGGACCATGTAGTTTAGCATATTATCAGAAAACGACCCTCTATTTTGATATGTGTTAAAAGAGGAC
>JAYMSU010000960.1:0-11616 GCA_036897765.1 Erodium chrysanthum | reverse complement strand
GATCTGATTTTTTGTAAACATGAAGAACAAGGGAAGAATAGATTAGGGGTATTTTTGGTATTTCCAAAAAATGAACAGTAATGTTAACAGATTCTGTCCAAATCCGTTAATTTTGAAAGAAAATGAAAAGTTTGTGACCCTCATATGTAAGTTGAAACGTTTGTATATTGATTTGAAAAAACGGGTATAAGTTTATGCGTGTATTTGTAATTTACCCTTCCATATATTCCTTTGTAGTTGGTTCAATTCGAACAATTTAGCATATGAGTTGAGAAACCTAAAACACGGGGCTTGTCCCCAATTAATCCGCCGCTGAGACCTCAAGAGCTACAGAAGGAATATAAAGGAGAAGCCTTTCTTCTTGTTCACTCCATAGCCTATACCTCGCTTTCTTCACTTTCCTCGCAACTTCCTGCAACTGGGTTTGCGTTAAAATCCACCAACAAGCAGTGACTCATTGTTCTTGAGCAAACAATGGTGGTCAAATTTGGTTCTGCGTCATTACCTCGTTCCACTTCTTCTGCTTTGCAACCCACCAGGCGTTTTCCCAAGGTATGTTTCTCTGTGGATTTGGTGAACTTGCCTTTAAAATGCTTGTGTGAGATGCTGATTGTTTGACTCTTGAATTTGCTCTGCCAAAGACATATTGTTCCTGGAATGTTCATTGTGTCAATGTGGTTGTATGGTAATAGATTATTTGTTTTCCATGAAGGAATCATGTCTAATGCACACTCCAAATTAAACATTTGTTCTACCATGTAATTGGGCCTGTTTTAAGACCTACATTATATAGGTAATAGGTAATCATGTGTTGTGTACACGATCACAAAATGATGATGACCTACTTTGATTGGACTGGCTCTTCTTGTTGTAGGCTATGGGATTGGAAAGAAACGTGCTTATCTGGTAAATGGAACTAATTGGATACCCTAATACACTGAGATTCTCTCTAATTGATGAGCTTTTTGCATTTAATTGTGTTTCTGAAGTTGTATTCTACAATCTTTAAAAAACCTTTGCAGTGTTATATGTAAGGTGAGTCTTACACCTAAGAGACAACTGAATTCCTAAGCTAGATTTTTGACCCTCAAAACTCTTGAATTGCCACTATGTTTGACAATTAGTAGTACACTCAAATACTTGTTATCTAATTCTTATCATATTGGATTTATTAAGCCTGTGTTATATCTCTGTAAGAATCTGATCATGATTTTACCTTTTACCTTTTACCCATGTTGTTGGTATTGAGGAGCTAGACTATATGTTTGGTATATACCACATACACTGTAATTCAGTGGTTCTGACATTTTATGCAAAGCATGAATAATGAACATCAGTTGTATCTTTTACTGCTATGAAATAGCTTAATGTCCTACATTCTGATCTGTGCCTAAGAGTTCATATCTAATAGAATATCATATCAAGTTCGTTTTTTATTAAGAATCTCTTCCACAGAACTTCACGCCTCTCTCTACAATCATCCTCCACTATAGTTTTTCCACTTATGTAACTCTTATGCTCTGATTTTCAGCTGGCCATATTACCAGGACTGTATAAAAGCCAGCGTTGTGATGTCCAGCAACTCAAAATTGAAGGTAACTTTTGGGATATACATATACTTTGGAGTTCATAAATACTAAAATATTTTTTAAATGTGATGTAGCTCGCTCAAACCTTGATACAATAAATTAATACAAAACCTCTGGGATATTGTTTGATTGTTGATTATAGCTACTTCGATTTAATATGAACAAATGTTGCAACTTCTGAGCTACTCTGCTAGTCTCTAAACTGGCTTGTTCAACTTGAATGTCACACTGTTTCATGCTTTTCTTCTGTTTCATTGAGTAGCCAAGTCTGGTAACTCCGTACATGAGGTCCTGAAGCTGAAGGGAAGGTTTCTGAGAAGGCAACATGCTTTGTTTGCTACTTTGGAGGACTGTCAAACATACAGTGAACTTGAGACAGATGAAATTGAGGGTGAAATTGATGACTATAATACCAAGGATCATTCTAATGGAGGAACTAATGGTAAACCGGGTTTTATATCATTTTATAATCGCTCTTATAAAAGGGAGGATGAAATTGAAATCTTACCACCCCACCCAAAAAGAAGCAAGAATGAGCTACTATGCTTCATTGGCCCTGCTGTCCTGGTGGGCTCTTTCATATTCCCCTCACTTTATTTGCGTAGGCTGATCTCAGCTATATTTGAGGACTCGTTGTTGACCGGTATGCCTATCCTTCTTGTTCATTTTCCCAACTTTTAATGTACTTACATAATCTCATCAACTGAAGCGGGTGAAAAGCTTGGTTTAAACAAATCCTCATATGCTTTTGAACTATGTAATCTATCAGTTGAACAATCTTTGTTGTCCATCTACAGATTTCCTCATATTGTTCTTCACAGAAGCTCTGTTCTATTGTGGGGTTGCTGTTTTTCTTGGGCTAATAGATCATTCAAGGAGGCCCATCAAGCAAGAATGTAGTGCAATCAGTAATAATAGAAGCATGGCTCCCCAGTTGGGATCACGAATCTCTTCTGTTGCTGTTCTGGCATTAAGTGTAACTATTCCTATGGTGACTATGGGATTGGTGTGGCCATGGACCGGCCCTGCAGCTTCTGCTACTCTTGCTCCGTACCTAGTTGGCATCATGGTCCAATTTGCATTTGAGCAGTATGCCAGATATAAGAATTCACCATCATGGCCCGTCATTCCCATTATATTTCAAGTAAGGACACTCATGAATTATGGCTTATAACTGACATTTGGGACCGACCCGTATACCATTTTTAATATAAAAAAAATCTATATATGACAGGTATATAGGTTGCACCAACTGAATAGAGCAGCACAATTGGTGACGGCCCTATCACTCACAGTGAGAGGAGCAGAGATGACCCCACATAATTTGGCTATAAATGGCTCTTTGGGTGTGCTCCTGAATGTCCTTCAGTGCTTAGGGGTTATTTGCATTTGGTCACTCTCGAGCTTCCTCATGAGGTTTCTACCTTCTGCTACCACGACTGAACCTAAGCCATGAAGGTTCAGAAAAAGGTTGGTTTAACTTTCATCTTACTGCATAGAGAAAATAACTGCACTTGTTCAAGAACGAGAATGATACCAGTAGGTCAATTGTTGCAGGTTTTGTTCTGCTATGTTGGGGAATCTGAAAACAGAAGCATTTGACATGCTAAAGATAAAAGGTTTACTACAGAACTAAGTGGACGTAAACTTCACCCGAAGAAAAGTCCTTGAAGAATTCAATTCTGATGTGTTGAGGTTTGCGTGTTGCAGCATTTGTTGACCTTGTCATCGGAACTCTAAAACGTCAACCGAATATTTCTTGTACATTAAACTACTATAGAATATACACCAGATGTCTGTTGATTATCTTATTTTTGGCCAAGTTTAGAGTGGTGAACCAGAACCACACCCTTTTCTATTATCTCAAACTCATTCAGATGTAGTTCAGTATCCTATTGTTGGTTTCGACTCTTTATTTGTCTACTGGCTGCCAGCCTGGGGATTTAGAGCCTGTTAATTCTTTTTTTCCCATTTCCTGGTATGTGTTTAAGTTTTCAATTTGGATGAGCTTCAGATACAGAATGGAATATTAGGAGTTATGACACAAGCTTCAAAAACTCAAAACCGTTCTCTTTGGGTTTTTGGCAAATTTTAAACTTCTTTGTAGAAATAACAGAACTGATCAAAGCTACTAACTTCAAATGTTATATAACACAGTTGAAACATTGTTTACAGAAGGTAAATCCTTGTACAAGTCATTTCATAGGCAAAAGAACAAACAAAACTCGGACATTCCCCCAAAATCAGCCACCAGGTTAGAGATCAGATGCCTCGTTGCAGACAGTCAGAATCATCACTGGACCAGCATACAGTTGTTGCCCATGAACCAACCACAGCTCTCTACTCTATTTACAGGATAACCATTTACCAAGCTAGACTATAGGTACAACATTATTTCACATATGAAAGAATTGAAGCAGAGCCTACAAGATCTACACATGTACTTCTCCTCCCTTCACTCCATTTCAGCCAAGCATTTCACCCAATAACCGACTATATTCTTTTTCAAACTTCGCTATTTCACTTCTAAGCTGTTTCACCTGTAAAAGCAAGAAATGGGTAAAAACATTTTTATTAGCTAAAACTTATTTCACCACCCCCAAGATAAACTTATTTTGTACTATTAATTTGATGTTACTTCAAACGGCTCGATGTAACAAATATGAAACGACATTCCACTCAAGTCCCCCAAACCTATGGCATGATGACATAGTGGATCCGAGTAGACGGGTGTAGTGACGAGATTGTGTAACAATATCAAATACCTTTAGATTAAGTTCTTTTTCCTTCTGTTCATATTCCGAGCATCTGAAAGACAAAACAAACCAATCAAAAGAGCCCCATAAGAATCATGCAAAAAGATTTTTTTTATCGGAAGAATCATGTAAAAAGATGAAAACAGTTCATTCGCCAAAGCATGTACAGTATAATATTCTGATTTACTTACTTTGCACGTAGTGCCTTGTTTTTTTGCAACAAATTTGCAGCCTCCTGGTCAATCATAGTTCACACACATAAGATACATACCGATACTTCACATGATGTCCAGTACCAAAACAAAGCAAATCCTAGTAAATACCTGATCTTGCTCAGCTGCAATTGAATTGGCCCCTTTCCCCACCTCCTTTTTGACCGTCTGAACTTCTGCTGAATCACCAAGTTCCTTCCTCTTCATGCCCGATAATCCTGAACCAAGGAATAACACATTTGGATATAGCTACTACTACACATAGTAATGAAAAAAGCTTTTGTAATCTACCTTGTTTAGCTACTCCATGAGAGTTGGACATCGGTGTATGGTAAAACCTTCTGCCTATAGAAGCTGTTTTTGTTGTGTCATAATCAGAACCATTATGCACACTAACAGGTAGTTCTTTACCACTAAGATGTGTAATATGAGGTGAAACCATAGGTGTTCGAAGCTTCTTTTTGGGCAGATAACCAATAAGCCCACAATGGTAGTCCCTGTAAAAGTTCACGTTCTTTAGGTAGGGTAGAAACCTTACAACATGAATGCTAGTCACATAGAAATAATCATAATCATTCATGAAGTGTATTTTTTGCAGTATATGAGGGCTTAATTGCATACTCCCAAACGTCACAATTTTTTTTTAATACATTGAGACGCCTTATGCATCTAGAGACTATAGTTTTGGGGTATAACATGTAGAGTCGTCCAAAATGCCATATAAAAGAAAAGGACACATTAATTTCTATTGTTTATCTTTCTAAAACATCCAAAATGTTAAATAAAAGCATGTTCATGGAGAGAAACTTAAAATAAGAAAAGCCATTATTAGCAGATTACTAAAGAATATATGGCAGTTTGTAAAGGTAAAAGGGAGTCACGAAGTAGCTTTACCAGTATTCCCAGGTCATTTCCTTCAGCCTATTTTCAAGCTTCTGGAAAAGGGAAGTTCTTTCAAAGTCTTGTTTGTTATGACTTGGCTCGATAAAATTTGCTTCAAGAACACCTAAAACAATACAAAGAAATTATTATACCCACAACACTTTTACACAATTCATACTTGAAAAGAAAAAGGGTAAAAATAAGTAGAGCAAGATGGACGCTTTATTAAGCTTCTCACCAACAACTCCTCTACCCCTACTGTCAGAGTAGCTAACAACCTGCCAAAATGGCTGCAACAGAAAACAATTAACCGAGACTTAGAAAGTCAATAATTTTCTTTACTGGAAAACTATATACCAAGTAAACAACCATTACCAGCACTAGACGATTCTTGTGGTAAACATTGAAGCCTTGGACATTGACTTGCGGACCTTCTTTTTTAAATCCAATTGTAGTTAACACCTCACCCTACACAATTAAACCAGAACAACAATTGCTATGGGGACTAAATATTGCATGTTGGTATAAAACCTTAAACCAGTTTCAGAAATTAATTACTTTTTTATGAATCAAACTCTGCAATCAAAAATTGTTTCAGCAAAATATTACCTCCCTACATCCACCACTTTGAGGTTTATACATGATGAATTCGGGATATTTAATCTCATTGGCAATGATGCGATGCTCAACTACTTGGCCACGCAGTATTATACTGAAGTTTTGAGGCATCCGCAAATACAATATGGACAAGTAATCCTGTGGATGATGATCGAATTGATCTTAGAAAGTGTAACTTTTCGTACGCCTAATTTAGCTATAATTATAAATTACAAACTCACACGGAGTGAAATTTGATATCTGTTGGCAATGTGCTGTTCATGTATTGCATTATGTACTTTTTTAGAATCCCCACCAATACGAATATCCTGCAAGCAACAAAATCAAACTAGCCATATCATCCAGAATGATAACAAGACCAAATTTCAGGGACGATAAATTAAGCAATGATCGGGATTTAACCTCAAGATCTGTGTCAAAATCCAGCTCCACTTTGCCTTCATTGGTTAGCCACAAATTATAGATAATAACTTTTGTGCCATGAGGCCCAACATCATTAAACTGCCATCAGATTAAAATAGCAAATGAAGCATGTTTTAGAAAACAGAAATCTAAGGCATTAACAAAATACCCTCTCAGCTTCATATAGTATCTAATTTTCCTACAATGTTAGTATGTCATAAAATATGTAATCAAAATAGCACTACAACTGATATTTCAATAAATAAACGATAGGCATTATGAACCAAGTGTGAGTCGGGAGAGAGAAATACTAAGCATATTGAGATGTGTCCAGAATTAAGAAACATACATGTTAATGAATATCAGTGAATAGTAGAGTATTAAGAAAACAAGGAAAAAGATTTGGGGTGCTCACTTGCTTCAGAAGTTCAGCTTCTGTGGAAAACGGAGACCATTTTAACAGCATCGAAAGATTAGACATAAAATGTTCCCTAGAATTCCGATGTTCCAACGTTCCAGTTGACATGTTGAACTCATAATTCACCTGAAAATTGACTTTTAAGAGTTGAGACATTATAATTGAACTAAACCCATACAGCAAGCTAGTTATAAGTGTAAAAGACTAAACACATCCCTTAGATGGCTATCATATCATCAGATAGAAGTGTGCACGCTATCACACGTGCATGCTTCATAACACATGGAAGCAGCTGCACATGAGTCGATCTTTTACCATACTACATTTATTATTTTTCTTATGCAGATCAGAAAAGAAAAATATGAAGATAACAATTGGCCAAAATACATGGACCACAACAATTTAAGCAATAACACTAACCATAGGTACTACTATTCTGTCATGGCCGGTTCGTGAGAGGAATGTATAAGAAAGGAGACCGATGCTTTGAGACATAACCCTGGGCATGAAAGGCAAGGCATTAAGGAGACAGTTTTCAATGATAGCTACACATCAGAAAACAAATAACTGTATGAACATAATTCATCATTACTTATATAGGCACAAAAACTAGTTTATCTTTGTACAAACACTTCTTTTGCTAGAAGAATGTTTTAGGTCAACCATACTTCTGCATCATTTGCATAAAAAAAATCATCAATATGTATGACAAAACTACATTTTTTGAAAAACATCACATAGGACATGGATAATTGCACAAGTACATTACATGTACTTCACTTGCAAGGATGTGCTCAAGAAACCTTTTTTCCCTTGTCTCCAACAAAACATAAAGCATTATCTCATAATTATTCTTAACAAAGTGAAGGATCTGTATTTTCTGGAGTAAATCAAATCAAAATGGTAATACTTGTACATGCAGCTCTGCCTTCAGCAGATTATTAATGGTGCAAAATAAACACACAGCCTTGATAAATTAAACATAAACGATGGACCCAATTGTTTATATCTATTTCCTAATTAACAATAATTGGGAATCCCTCTCTAGTAAGCTTTCAATAAAATGAAAAGAGCAATTACAAACTCCTTACAGAGTGAAAATCTAGACAGAAATAATCATTAAATCTATTACTATTTAGAAGTGCTTTTGGTCTACTGATCGTGCAAAAACTAGTTCTATATAGAAATTTAAATCCAGTGGGTAGGAGAATATTTCATAACTACAGACTAACCCATCATTCAAGTGGCGGCTGAAGACAATAACATCTGCCCCAAGTCTCATTGTGCTGGTCTTGAAGCCATTGCCATCTGAAAGTATAAAAGTCAATTAATATCGTAGAAAACGCACAATTCTAAAGAATGAAGTCACAAGGCCCGCACATTTTCCAATGGATGAATTTGACTTTTTTTCTGAAAAACCAAAACTCATGCATCGCCTCATTGCTTCTGCATCCATCCCACCACCATCATCTAATTGAACAACCAAATTTTCAGAAAAAAGGAGTTAGTCTAACCGTTTTCCCATTCTTAGGTGTATCTTTAGGAAACTATAAATGACATCTACAAGGTTCAAGATGTCAAATACCTTGAATTAGCAGTGCTTCCTTTCCATCCCTTGGATTTGATGTTTTATCTACAATAACAAAAGTGGCCCCATTTTGGATCTATCCAACCAAAAAAAAAAAATACATCATGAATTGCAAAGAAGAACCCATCACAATAGCATGAAATAATCTGTGAAAACATTAAATTCCATGTTAACCAGACAATTAGGAACCTAAATGGTGAGATCAAGTAGTCCGGTAAATGAATTGGGATTCATATGAAGATATCACTTCCATTTGTACAAAATACATGAAACAAATAAGAACAAGATGAAGATGAATCAAATTATCAATTTGTTGATTTTTGAATAGAGCTACATGTATCAGGTCATGCTCCACGAGTAAAAAAAGTAACCTTGTTACTTGGCTGTGACTATTGCCTTTATATCCAGTTATTATTATTATTGTTGTTGTTATTTTATGTGATTGTGAGATTATATTTCAACCGGTATACTTAAAAAGGGCCTATAAGGTTCCAACTTTTGTTGCACTCTAAGCATGATATGACAACATTTGATCTAAAATCATTGGATCCTCAACCTAATAGGATTAAAGTTCAATTCAACACTTCCTATTCTTCTTTCTTTTCCAAAGTGGAAGGAAGAATTCGAGATCCTAAAGTTCAATTTAACTAAAACAAAAGCTTAGGAAATAGTGAAAAAGTTTTCTTAGTTACATAGAACATATTTTTTTGATTGACAATTTTCAATCCATCTCCTAACCTAACCCCGTATGGCCGTATCCACATTTTCCCCCAAGCAAATGACCCACTAAAGATCAAACACTAGATTTCATAAGAGAAAAGGTCATCTTGATTCTTGATTAACCAAGCTAGACCTAGTGGGATATATAAAGCATATTACGAAAACTAACAAAAATATTGTACTCATGATAATTTTGCAACATCTTTTTAATGTAGGATTCATGATCCAAACATTATTATAGGCACTTAAAAGCATTAGTGATTACCTCGTCAATAGCGTTGTCAAGCAGTTCTGCTATGGCTGAAAACGTGAGGAAACAGGAAAAAAAGAGCAACTAATCATTATACCCATTGGTCAGAGAAGTAGAAAAAGAATTTTTTTTTTTTAAGGAAAAACATATGGCAGACATACCACCAAAAGCCCACTTATGTGAAGTAGCATTGGAATGAAGGAACATCGGGTGGACATGAAGATAATTTTTTCCATCTGTCATTCAAAGAATAAAAATCAGTTCACAATTGACCAACATTAAAACGCATGCCTACAAGAAGCTCTTTCGTGCAACTTTGGGGTTTGTGACAATAACTATATTGAAGTATTGGGTACCCTACTTGGAGGAAGGGTTGGTAAAAAGGATAAATTAGGAATTGCCATAAAAAAAATTATTGAAGATCATAAACTTGGAAAATTGTAGAACCCAATAAGATTTTGAAAAGGTTAACGTTTTAATGATGAACTACACAATATTTTGAGCCAATGAGATGACGATGTAAAACCAAGACCAATAGAGCATCAATAGATGGCCCAAAAAAATAAAAGAAGACATGCAATAGTTGAATACTTTGACGGGTGGCTTTAGATCCAAGGCCATCTTTGTAACTCCCAGCTTTCCAGAATTGTCGACAGAGTGGTGCCGGGTATATAGTTGTTGATGAAGAGAGGCTTGTATCATGAATGGGAGACTGCTCTTGCTCCAACATACTAATGCTACTTTGATCGGTACTTAGAGCACTTGAGCTCCTATTCTCTTCGGATTTTTGTCTTCTTTGTTGAGCATTAGACTTCTGACCCTCCTTTGGTTTTGGAGAATTGCCAATAAAACCAAGCTCCGACTTAATAGGCTTCACATCCACCTCTCCAAGTTCATCGTCATCACTACACAAGTTCACAATCTCTGTAAAGCTCATCTTGATCACTGTAAAAGAAGGTGGATGCATACCAGAGGCGAACAAGTCAAGCAATGCAAAGGGATGTGTAATTATTATCATTGATCTTGCAATTTGTGAAAAGATGTAGTGAGGAGAAACGGTGATGGGTAATAGCGATAGTGGAGTGTTGAGAAAGTAAAGAAGGAATTGAGATCTTTAACACCATATTTGTGCTTTTTATGTATGTATAAAATATTTTTGTTATTACAAATATATTAAATAGACATTTTGTGTAACAATGTGTGCTTAAAATGCAAAACACAACAAGCATGTAAAAAGAAACTCATTGCATTCTAAATTCAATTCTCAACTGGAGGAATTATTAGGGAAAAGAAAGAAGGAAGGCCTGATAAAAGGGTTAAGGAAAAGATTACAATAAGGAAGATAGGAGAGGTCAACAACTAAACAAGTGATTATGTGCAATATTAAAGATATAGCTCATTGCATTCTAAATTAAATTCTCAAGAAGAACAATTATATTGAACAAATATAATATATTAAGCATCAAGCAATTTCCTTCACAAGCAGAAAAGGGGTCCAACATGAGAAACACGAGCACATTACCAAATATCCGACAGAGGAAAAGAAAAGGAATGTGAACCTAAAATCAACTTAAAATCTTCACCTAAAACCAAAGATACTGTTTACAAAATAGAAGTTCAACTGTGAGTCTCCACTTTGCTGAGATAGTGAGATACAGTTGTCTTCGTCAGTTCACAAATGACAAGATAAATCAACACATGCAAATTTCTGGTTTTCGAGCTCTAAAAACCCAAATCCATATCATTATATTGAAGGAAAAACAGATAATTCAACACATTGACGCTAAGATGAAGGGTTTGGGGTTGGGTCAAAAAGCTTACATTGAGAGGAAAGGTTTGAGCGGAGGGTCTAGCGGTGGCGGAGGGTTTGTGTCGGGAACAGGAGGCCGGGAGGGTTGCTGCCGCTGTGCCTGTGAGGAGTCCCAGACTTCGAGAGATCTCAGAAGCACAACGAGAGGAGAGAGCCACTTAGGGTTCGAATTAGAAAGTTTCAAAACTGCGAGGAATCA
Organism: Erodium chrysanthum; assembly: GCA_036897765.1. Taxonomy (NCBI): domain Eukaryota; kingdom Viridiplantae; phylum Streptophyta; class Magnoliopsida; order Geraniales; family Geraniaceae; genus Erodium; species Erodium chrysanthum. Next base: position 172 of record JAYMSU010000960.1, on the reverse strand, counting down.
AATAAATTTTGGGGGTATTTCTTAGAATTAATTACAAACGGCTACCTTTTAATATATCTAGTTTTCACACGACTATACCTAATGTATTTGTTTCATAGTGAGATTTAGAACTTTAACTAACTGACTTTCAATTGTATGTCATTTTTGTCCACTCCGATTCTTTCATACAATT
>JAYMSU010000959.1:0-11619 GCA_036897765.1 Erodium chrysanthum | reverse complement strand
CAGTTGGAGCTCCTGTTCTTATAGCCTTGGTGGTTGGTAAAGCAGCCATATATGGCCAAAACATTAACTCGGCAGATCATGTAAGCCATGCATTAATGGTTTTGCGAAAACTTTTTGGAGAGTCCTCAGTTCCTGATCCAGTTGCATCAGTAGTTACAGACTGGGGTAGGGATCCTTTCAGCTATGGTGCTTACTCTTATGTTGCTGTTGGAGCATCGGGAGAAGACTATGATATATTGGGTCGGCCTATTGGTAATTGTTTATTTTTTGCTGGAGAGGCGACCTGCAAAGAGCATCCCGACACAGTTGGTGGTGCTATGATGAGCGGGCTGCGGGAGGCAGTGCGTATAATTGACATATTGAGAACAGGAAATGATTACACAGCAGAGATAGAGGCAATGAAGGCTGCTCAAAGGCAGACAGATAACGAAAGGGATGAAGTTAGGGATATAACGACAAGACTTGATGCGGTTGAACTCTCCAATGCCCTGTACAAGAGCTCGTTGGATGGGACCCAAATTTTGACAAGGGAAGCTTTATTACAAGATATGTTTTTTAATGCAAAAACCACAGCAGGGCGATTGCATCTGGCCAAAGACTTGTTGCATATTCCTGTTGAAACCTTGAAGTCTTTTGCTGGGACCAGAAAAGGGCTTACCACACTCAACTCATGGATACTGGTAATCTACCTTTCCTTTTTTCATCAATATGTAAATGAACTGTAGAAGCTCATTTGAATTTTATGCATGAACTGATATTTATTGAAGCTATTAGTTTTCCATAATTATCTTATCATTAAAAAAAAAAAAATTGTGAGGTTATGGTTTTGTCTGAATTTGTGACAGGATTCTATGGGTAAGGATGGGACTCAACTCTTGCGTCTTTGTGTTCGTCTTCTTGTGCGAGTTTCAACTGATTTACTGGCAGTGCGCTTGTCAGGTATTTATCTTATTTTCTTATGTCAGTTATAATCTCAGACTAGACAAGCATGTACATGCGATAGATGTGAGTCGTTATAAGTATTAATCATGAAAGAAAATGTTCCAGTACTTTATGTTCTAATTTTTTGAAAGGGCATTTTGTACAATTAAGAAGATAGAATAAAGTCAAACTCAAATGAAGAATATACTGGTTTTCAACTGGAGCTCCTCCCCCTATTCTTGTTGACTTGGACCTTCAGAAGTAATGCAATTTCTGGAATAAGGATTTACTAGAATACTGCTACACTAGCCTTTTCTTGGTTTGTTTTATGTTCTGGTAAGATCCTATTAAATGAGAAAATCGCTGTTGCTGCAGGTATTGGGAAAACTGTGAAAGAAAAAGTCTGTGTACATACAAGCCGTGACATACGTGGCATTGCAAGTCAGCTGGTCAACCTGTGGCTTGAAGTCTTCCGTAAGGAAAAGGCTTCTAACAGTAGACTGAAGTTATTGAGGCAAACTACTGTTGATTCTTCAAGGAGCAAATTCCATAAGGATCCAGCTTCAGGAAAGCCTCCACTGCGTGCCCATCATGGTGCTATGGATAACAAAGGAAGCTCACAGGTTCTTTCATCTGCTGGGGGCCAGTTGCCCAAGAAAGTAAATGGCAAACCAGTCAAGTTTGAAACTATTAATGATTCAAAATCAGAGGTGAATTCATCCAAGTCTGGAGGTTCAATAGACAAACTGGATTCTAAGATGGAGGTCAACAATTTTCCCATGTCTGAAGAAGAACAGGCTGCCTTTGCTGCAGCGGAAGCAGCCCGAGCTGCAGCCCTTGCAGCTGTTGAGGTTTGTTTCTCATTTAACTGCTATAGTTTAATAGTTGAGGTTCTTATATGGCACTAAGTTCATTATTATGAGCTACTTAGGAAATATGTATCCTGTACTTTGTCCTATACATGATTCTAGTTTTTTGAATGTATAATGTGATTTTATTGATTACATTTTAACATATAATGTTTGTGTTTGTCATCTCTACTTTTAACTTGTATTTTTTCTGTCGGCATTTTAACTTTTAATTATCCAATATCTTGGATCATGGTTAAGGTTTGTTGGCATGATTTTTGACATAATTGGTAGCATAATGTTACTTTGTGTGTTTTCCCTGTATTGTGATGGTATAATTACAGTAGATAGTTCCCAAGTGTAAAACTGTGTGATTACATACTTCAGCTCCTAAGCTGTTCTTAATGTTCTTTTCCTCTTCACCTAAACTATGTGATTACCTATTTTTTGTAAACTAATTCAATGCTGTGTTGCAGGCTTATGCATCTTCAGGAGCTAAGAGTAATATATCACTACAGCTTCCGAAGATACCTTCTTTCCACAAATTTGCTAGACGGGAACAATATGCTCAAATGGATGAATCTGATCTTAGAAGGAAGTGGTCTGGTGGTGTTTTGGGAAGACAAGATTGTATATCAGAAATAGACTCAAGGAACTGCAGGGTTAGAGACTGGTCTCTTGATTTCTCTACTGCATGTGTTAATCTGGACAGTTCGAAAATATCCGTGGATAACCTCTCACAACAGAGCCATTCAAATGAGATTGGATGCCAAATGAACTTCAGGGAGCACTCTGAAGAAAGTGCTGCGGTGGACAGCAGTATATTTACTAAAGCATGGGTTGATACTGCTGGCAGTGTGGGAGTAAAGGACTATCATGCTATTGAGAGGTGGCAGTCTCAAGCGGCTGCTGCTGATTCCGATTTTTATCACCGGGCTATGCATATGAAGGATGAGGAGGGCTCGAACACAAGTTCAAAACTACCTACCTTGAAGCATAGTGGACGTGAAAATGAGGGCTCTGTTTCACATGTGACTACTATAAACAAGGAGTTGCAACCCAGAGGTGCAGACGACATTAAGCAGGCAGTCGTTGATTATGTTGCATCATTGCTCATGCCCCTTTATAAGTCAAGGAAAATTGACAAGGAGGGATATAAAACAATCATGAAGAAAACTGCAACCAAGGTTGTCTCTCCTCTCTTTTGAATTTTGTTTCTTTCATCCTCTAAATTTAAATACAAAAAAAAGTGATATTAATTGACTAAACATTTCAGGTCATGGAACAAGCCACAGATGCAGAGAAAACCATGGTTGTTCCTGTGTTTCTTGATTCTAAGCGCAGAAATAAGGTATGCTCCCTAATCCCCATCTATATTTTATTTTTGCTGTATCCATACTATATAAAAAGCGAGCATTTCAGTCACCAAATTTGATAAACTCTGTGGACAGTGCAAAACATGCTTTAGGAAGTCTAGGGCCCTAGTTGTAGGAAAATTATTGACTGTTCCTTGAATCTCTAACTATTTCAAGTTTCTCATTCATCAAAAATAGATATGTTTTATACACTATATTCCATAGAATTATGATAAATGAAAATACTTACTTAGTAGGCAGTGAAAAAAGCATACACTACTTATATACCCGTTGTGGTCTAGAACTTCTTTGAAACTTAGTTTTCCTGGTGTGATCAATGTGCAGATACGCTCCTTTGTGGACAAATTGATTGAGAGACACATGTCAGGGAAGCCGCCACCTGACAAATCTAGATGATCCTGAGGATTGAGCTACTGTTATTTTTGCATGTGTGAGCTTACAGAAGCATGTCCTCTTTGAGTCATGCCTCATTTGCCAGCATTTGTTGATCCGAGAGGTGCATGTAATTTGCTTTATTGGAACTGCCAATGTGCTAATACAGAGACGGTGCATAATCCATAGATGTCAGTGGTGCCCCCCTGTAATTACTCAGGTTTTGTGGCTTGAAAGTTCTATCAGAATTTGTTGTGGAGCAAGGTTCAAGATATTTTTTGAAGGTTGCACGGGTCTCCTGCATGTCAAATGGGCATGGCACAAGTGTTGTGACTCTTGCTTGGTTGGTATTTAGACTTCTATTCCATTTTGAAGACTATCAGATTGGCCACTGCAATTGGTTTGTCTTGTATCAAGGTTGTATTTCTGGGGGTGGAAAATTAAAATACTTTTTTTTTGGTTAAATTTAGGGATCCCCATAGATGAGACAATACTTGTTCTTGACATTTTTCATTCTAATTTGTACAGCTTAGGAATGTTTTAGAGATAACAATCATACAGAACATGTTTTATTGCCCTTGCGTAAGTACTTACATATTGCCTTACTGGATGAAGTACTTCAATATTTTTCTGACTTTTGAAGTTAAACATGAGTTACTACTTCTCTTACATTCTCCAAAACTTCTGAAAAGTAATACTTATTTTGCCTTTGCCATAGCATTTTGAGGGTTCTGTCTTTATGAATTTGCATGAAAATTGCCCAATATATGTTGAGCTCATCTTTCATCATATCATGACAGTTCTTAGCATTAATTCCAGCTAGTAAGATGAAAACTTGTACATTTGAACCATCAGCCTGATCTCCGCGATAAGGTGAGGTGCTTGTTCTCATTCATCCATTCTTATGGGGATTTGGCTTTCCGCATATATAGAGGCTTGATCTTGAATCAAACATCTGTGGTATTAGTCTTGAGCCTTACCTCCTTTTCTGCTATTGATTATGCTGTACTGCTTTTATACATTTTAATCATGCTGCCAGGCCCAGGTGGAGGAAAGATTATGAAGGCCCTGCAAAGGAGAGGTATGCATCTTTTATTTTCTCTGCTTATGATCACTGGTTGTAAATATCTGTTCATGCAATGGGTGACATTTTGATATTAGCTGTTGGCATCTCTGTGTTTATTTTGGCCATTCAGGTCATACTTGTTCATAATTTTTTGAGAGGTTTATTTGCTATCTCAAGGTTCTTGGTTCTTTTCATCAGTATTTCAATTCATGAATTTATATTTTGCAAACATGATTGCAGATAAGCAAGCAGCTATGAGGTTGGCCATAGAGGGCCTGATCTGATTTCTACTTTGGTAAAAAAAGGTGAGGAGACTTGCATTTTATTTGTTCGTTCATTATGACGGGTAGTTGTTTGAAATAACTAATGATTTGATGACTATAGTAAGTTTAACTTACACAGCTAAAACATAGAGTCCCTGTGTTTCTTTTGTTTATTCAACTGAGTCCAGAGTTGTAGTCTTGAGCCATGAAAGATGATTTTTTTTTTCTTGTCCCGGTCTAGTTTGGAGGCATTGGATTTTATTGTTGTTAACCTGGGTTTTATCAAATGCGGTCTTTAGGCACATTTGTTATCTTACATGTATAAACCAGTTGCCATGAGAACTCTCACACACTAGAGTAGAAAGGAATGTAGCCACTCTTTCATGTCAGAAGCATGGTAGACAAATGTATGATCCAGCTTGCAATTGCATTGGCATACAAGTTTATTCTGTTTTCTCATGTAGTTTGAATTTGCAGAGAGAACTTGATCTAGTATATACAGTTGAGTTGATTGGTGAGTGAATGAGCACGTAATGTATTCAACTGTTTGACCTCCAAATGTACTTAACAATGAAGTGTCTGACTACAGGAAACTGGAGAACAGTCTTGAAATGCCACATCTTTCTGAGTCGGGTTTGAAGGTAGGTGCCAACATCTCTATCTTGTGCTTCTTGTGTTGCAAACTCGAATTAAGCGACATAGTTGTGAAAACTAAGAGGGTCTTCTCAGAAACTGTTTTTGACATGATGCAAATGTAGGGAACCGATGAAAGACGAAGTAGTGCCTGGAAAGGGGATTTGCTGAAACAAATGCATCATTTCCTTGTTATTGAGGAGAAGGGCCTAACTAGGAGGAGCACTATTAGACGCCACTTGATCGAAAGATTAGCCTAACAGGTTATGAGTCAAGGTGTATGTCAACCCTTAATCACTTGCACGCGGACACCTAATACTTGCATCGTCTTTGTTGTTGGTTTTTTTCGGTTCTTTTCCCTATTCAAGTTTTACTGAAAAGAATTATTCCCTTGTTATTTTGTAATTGTAGAAACTGGATCGAAGAATGGTTGGCTTGTTTTGTATTGGTTCCTTTCTATCTAATTGAACAAACTTCCACTAACCCGAAATATAAAGCAACGGATAAAAAAAATGGAAGCATAAGTTCGAATCATACTTACAATGCACGCTATAAGTTTTTATATGATATTATATCAAGACATCAACTCTCAAGACATTGGTTTGTATTGTATACGTACAAATTCGCTTAGTGTATGTGTGCATTGTTTCGGTTAGTACACCGATTTTCTATCCGTACGTCGTATGTATGTGGTCCAATTTTCAATAGTTCGTACTGAAATGTCGTTCAGCTTTGGAACACATCATCTGCCATTTGTGTCTGTTGCATCATCAGTCGTCGACTGGAATCAGGCAAATTTGACTTTAGGCATCCGTAGTCGGCCAGTCTAACTTTGTTATTATACGTTATTACCTCGCAACATATTGATACAACTCTTCACCTTCTCAGACTGTGTATGCAACTATTTCTTGAAATAATAGACACAACAATGAGACTTGACAAATCGAGGACGGAGCGTCGTTCCTTAGTTATCGATTATGGCGGACAAATAGACAACAATGGGACTTGGTCGGACGTGGAGGAATAAGAGGCAATAGTGGTCTATTTTCGCATGCTCCACCGTCCTGCAAGCGTCAATGATCCCGACCTTCAAGTTTATGAAACACGGAGGGAGAAAGGAGTTTCGAGTTAGAGTTAAGGATTAGGATCAGGATTTCCACAAACCCTTCCGATCCCAATGTTTTACATTTTGTGTTTTAGAAAAATAGATTAAAAATTAGTTTAGGAAAATAATTTTTTTTTTTTGAAAACAGTTTAGGAAAATAATTGATGAGAGAAAATTGGCTTGGGTTGGAACAAAACAGTGACGTGTAATTTCCATATAAAAAAAAGTCTACCTGTAAAATGCTGTATCATATATTATCATATTATTATTATCCTGACAAAAAAAAATGAGTCCAATCGTATTCATGTGTAATACGACAAAACAGAAAGGGCAATATCGTCATTACACCCAACCCCGTCTCTGAAATTATATACTTCATCATTGAGATATCAACAAAATAAGCTCTTCAATAAGCATCGGACGAAACATTCCCAGATCCAATCTCGTTCCTCTCCATTTCTCCGATAATGGCTGGTTTCAGCGGCGATGAAACGGCTCCTTTCTTCGGCTTCCTTGGCGCAGCCGCTGCTCTCGTCTTCTCCTGTAAGAAATCCAAATCCAATTTTGTATGTTTTTTATTTGTCTTCGGATTTGGATGATTGATTGATTGATTCGGTTTTCAGGTATGGGAGCGGCGTACGGGACGGCGAAGAGCGGTGTTGGTGTGGCGTCGATGGGTGTGATGAGGCCGGAGCTGGTGATGAAGTCGATCGTGCCGGTGGTTATGGCGGGAGTGTTGGGTATTTACGGTTTGATTATCGCTGTGATCATCAGTACCGGTATTAACCCCAAGGCTAAGTCTTACTACCTTTTTGATGGCTATGCTCATCTCTCCTCTGGTCTGTCTTGTGGACTCGCTGGGCTATCTGCTGGTATGGCCATCGGGATCGTCGGTGATGCTGGTGTTAGGTAATATTGTTTTCTTCAGATTGGTGTTTGTTGTTGCTGATTGGTTTTGAAATTGATTGTTGTATGTGTTGAGTCTGAGATGGAATTGTTTGGAATTTGTGTCATATTCATGGTTGATCTACTTATTGATCTGTGCGTTTATGGTAGAGTATAATTTTGTGGGGAAATTCAATTTTGTGTAGTTTATGTTCAGCTTAAGCTCTGTTTGGTGGGTTTTTTTCTTGTTCCAATTTTCCTGGAAAAAAAATGGTTAATTGACCCTGGAGTTGTGGTTTTGAGAGCAGCATGTTAGGTTTGGGTCTTTTGGATTGATGTTGGGATTTGAAACTTAGCTTGTCTATGTCTAACCAACTCATGTTGGCTCAGTGGTTAAGAGCTCCTTCTAATATAATAAAGGATCAGAGTTTGAACCTTGGTGTAAACAAGAACCATAGGTTGGGTGCTTCATGCTTCTACATAAGCAAGTGAGCCCAAATCTTGGTACAAACATGGCTTATATAAAAAAAAGAAGCTTCTGTCTATGCCTATCGTTATGCTTGGTTACACAAATATCTTTGTCGTATTGTTCTGAATCATGTATGCATGCGTAGGCAGTTGGTTGGGGTGTGTTGATCATTGCTAGCTGCTTCAGCTCAAGTTTTGAGATACTTCCAAGATATTAATTTCGGCTTTATTTCTATAAAAAAATCGTCTTTACTCAAATTTGGATGCTGAAATCTTTTGTCTATCCCTTTATGTTCATCTACAGTCGAGGAACATGTCCATTAGGGGTTGACTTGATGGTCTGTGAGCTATCTCACCTTCTTAAGGTCAGAGGTTCAAACCCCAGTGGGTAAACCTGTTTGGGAGTAGGTGTGGGATGGGGGTTAGATTAGGCTAGGTTAGGATTTCCTCCTTCCTCGCTGATCCAAAAAAAAAAAATTCTCTACCCAAGCAGTTTATGGAATGTGGTTGTGTTACACATCTAGCTTCAGATGATTTTGGAATAAAAAAGGGAACACAAAACAGCTGAAGCAAACAAACATGGTTTCTTTGTGTATATCTCTAGATGTTGTTGATGTCAAACTCATAATTAATCATTTGAAACAAGTTCATTATTAGTATCAACTATCAAGTCAGGGAAACTCCGGGATGAACTACAATGAATGGTTAATTCTTGGTTAATAAACATTCTTCCTCAGATATAATCCCAGGGTAAGAGACAAGTTTGTGCAGTAAAAACAGAATACCGATGCTACAGAACTCAACATAGCTAACTCTTAGCAAACCAAAAACAGGACAAAGAAAATGGAGGAAACAATTACCTCATACTGGTATTCGTCAGGCATGGTAGTTGATTCAATCTATGAACAAGAGTTAACCAAATCATTACAGATATCACAGTACATTTTGAACTATGGATAAGAATATTATAGTACAAGCAGGTGGGAGGGGTTAAAATAAGGTAAAGCAGATACCATAGCCATAAAAGTACTAGTAAAGAAATTGACCTGTTGGACTGTCATGAATGAATTGTTCATATCACAGAGCCAAATAATTTTATGTAGAATGGCAATAAAGGCTAATCTTATGTAGAACTTTGATGCTTATGAGAGAAGCTTTTAGTACCTCAACATCTAAAAAACTCCAGACATGGGACATGTTCAGCACCGTCTTGGAGCAGATGGGGCAACGATACCTGTGAGATCAGCCAAATGGAGTTTATACTTCATTCACAGTACCAATAAAAAGCAGACGAGGCATCTTAACATATCATTTCAAGAATACTAATATTACTGATTTTGTTTTGCCATCTCGTCAAAGCAGTCCATATGCATTGTGTGTCCACATTTCATAATTGTTGTACCATGAATTGAATCAAAGAGATACTGTAATCACAAAACAATAATTTAGAACTCAACCGCATTACACATATCAGAATAGAATTGCAATAACGAAAAGAAATAAATACCTCATAACAGACAGGACAATGATTCTTCATGGAGTTCTCAACACACAAGTGATTATCACGCAATGCCACTGAGTAGCAAGATCCTACATTACAAAAGAAAAGGAGACATCCAAAAGGAATAACTAAATAAATTGCTATAATGAACACAAACATGCATGGCTACTTTCAACACCACCAGACGCAAGCCAAAGTTGCTTTGAGGAGAAAACTTATAACAAAATGGCTTAGCACTCAAGATTCATGTGTACACAAGAAAATTGAGCTTACAACCAAAAAAGAAGGGGATTAATGAAGCAAGGTTACACACCACACTTTTGGCAGTGAAAGAAGTTATCACGACCACCAACCCTGACATATAACACAAAGCAGATCAGAATAACCATCTACTTCACACACAACATTTATGTAAATCCCAGAAGCAAATTATTGATTTGTCCACTTACCTACAAATCCCGCATTCATCACAATGGAACTGGCCCTTTGTGGTCTATAAAGAAGCAAGTATTACATTGAGATTAGATACTGGAAAAGAAAAGACAACAATGGACATTAACAAACAACTACTGAAATAAAAATTAGCAATCTTACATCATCATCGTAGAATTTACAAATATTGCAAAAATATTCTCCCATATTGACACCGCATTTGGAACAAACCTGGGCAACCTATAAAATATATTGTAGAGATGCAAAAAGGTAAGCATCTTAAATCCCAGATTGACCAATACAGTAAATGCAAACTACAGTTTAAATTCACCAAACACATACCTCCTGCTCTGTATTGCAAAGCGAACAAACAACCTAAAAGACCAAATTCAATCACATCATACAAAATTACAAAACCAACCACAATTTAATCACGTTCCAGAGAGAGGTAAGAGCTGAACATACTTGTTTAACATCGAACCTGACAAGTTCATGGCGATCCTTAGGGTTGGTCAGTGAGCTCTAATTCTCAACATGAAAAGGAAATTCGTCACACAACAAGTCAACACGGACCCAGATTGAAATTCACAAGAAATTCGGTATGCTGATACATCTACATACACAACGAATACAGAACAAGAGATAGAGGGTTACATACGGCGGCCTCGTTGTGGCAGTGGCGGCAAGGGAAGATGCGATCGCAGCATGGGGTTCGAATTTCGCATCGTCTCCGATAATGCTCACAGCTAAAAAAAAAAAGCACCCACAGAAATTCACAACCCAGAATCCAAAAACCAAGTTTGAAGAGATTGAAGAAACACAAATTACCCAAATTGCAGCTTCCCCAAATCCTCTTTCCTCGCCATTGCTGCAGGTGCTGGTGCTTTTGCTGCCTCTGGGTCTTCCATTGGTTAGGGTACACAGAGAGACACAGAGACGATGGCGTCGAAAAGCCCAACAACGAAATTCGATTTCGAAGGGGACTTGACACTCTTATTCCAATGGTACACAGACCACCTTTCTTCCTTGGACCCGCACTATTTATATATTTGTATTTTTTTTTTGAATACTTTAAATTGGAAATCACAATATATTTCTTTTTAGGAAACTATAAAAAAAATAAAGGGAAAAATCAAAAAATACGCGTCTAATTATGAGAAATCATCAAAAAATATCGTGATTTTAGGAAACCTCAAAAATCCACAGCAACACAAATTGGTTTTTATCAAAAGTTAGTTTGGGGGTTAAAACTGACTGACGAAATGTGTGTTTACCCTTTTACATCAAGGGTTCAGGAAACTACTGAATTACCATTTTTTTGGTGAAATTCTCAAAACTACCCTGGAGGCGGCTGCTTGGGATTTTTACCAAAGTCAGGTATCTTTCTCAAAGTGTCAATGAAACTGGTGGCGCGAAATTACGGACGGTAACTTTACCAATTACTATCCAGAAAGAAAGAAACCGAGAGATAAGTCACGTGAAAGTAGGACCCACCTAGTAAAAAAACAGTCCTACTGGGGAACTGGGCCCACCGCACTCTCATGCACCACCACCCCCTTCAATTTTTAATCATTTCTGTCCACGGTTCTCGAAACTAACTCGCCTAATATTCTAATAATAAATAAATAAATATAATTATTCAAAAAGGTACTCACGGAGAGACTATTAGTGTCGCTGGTGATCCGAGAGACGTTCATTTTCGTGATCATGGTCATCGTCATCATCATCAACAGTCCCCGTACCCTGGTC
>JAYMSU010000958.1:0-11622 GCA_036897765.1 Erodium chrysanthum | reverse complement strand
TTGAACACACACTTCTTTCTTTCTTTCTTTCTTTCTTTCTTTCTTTCTTTCTTTCTTTCTTTCTTTCTTTCTTTCTTTCTTTCTGTTTTTAACCTGTGATTATGTAACCCTGTGTAAGTTTCAAATGCTGTATTGAAAGTCTTTATCCTTGGCAAATTAAATAGAGAATGAGTAAAACACTTCAGGGTATTTCTTATTTCTAGGAAATGTTTATACCAAACTTCCATAAGACTTCAATGTATATCTTATTTCTTTTGTTAACAGACTCGATATTTGTTCCCATCACTAGGTTGTATTGTTGTTTACTGTTGTGTTTTAAACTTCTGAAAACTTTAATGCAGGGGTGAAGGCAACTAATGGTTTAGATAGTCTCTTAACTGGTGACTCCTCAGATAGATTTAAGACGCGTGAAGCTGAGAAGTTTCCCTTCCTTGGATTGTAAGTTCTTAATACTCATCGTCATCGATTGCTTATTTAGGCTGTTGCTGTGTTTGTGCCATATTGTGGGAATTGCAAAACAGTCCACATAGAGCATTTTGTATGATGGCAGCTGAATCGTTTCTTCATTAAATCTTACCCTTTATCAATTTGTATAGCTATAAGAAACCAGATACCTAAAATGCCGTGCCATGATTTGGAACTATTGTATAGTTTTATTTGGATAACCTAATTCAACCATCCAATCCTGAAATAATTGTGTTGAAACAGAGGAATCAAAGATGCTAACAGAAGGCGTCCGAGTGATGCGAACTATGACCCAAGGACTCTTTACCTACCTCCTGATTTCTTAAAAAGTTTGACGGGTGGTCAGGTAAATCATGTTCAAGTGATGCTGAGCTTTACTATCTTTAAGTTGTCTTTCTATCTTGCACATGTTTATATACTTTTAGAATTGCCATTATACAGAGACAATGGTGGGAGTTCAAGGCAAAGCATATGGACAAGGTTTTGTTTTTCAAGGTATACTTGTTCACATAGATTAAATAAAGATGAATCCTCCCATCTTCTAAGTTGTCAGCCATTTTTGCTTTCAAAATATAATTTCTTCTTCGTTGTGGCAGATGGGAAAGTTTTATGAGCTTTTTGAAATGGATGCGCATGTAGGAGCTAAAGATCTCGATTTACAATATATGAAGGTATTGTTTGATTTAAGTATATATGTGGAAATTATTGGCATTTATTACTTTCCATTTTATAATTACAGTAAGCCTGTCTATTAGAATACAAATTAACAGTTTACTTCGTAACTACTTGCTTTTCTTTCCTCAACTTTTCTGACATCCTAAGTACTGGGTAAATAACTGTTAAGGAACCAAGAAGAGCTATTGTAACTCTGAGAATATACATGTTTTGAAGCTCTGTTGTATAGTTGGATTTCTCCCTTATCTTTTCCCAAATTAACATTGGCATTGCATTTATATGTTAGGGAGAACAACCTCATTGTGGATTTCCAGAGAAGAACTTCTCAATGAATATTGAGAAACTGGCTAGGAAGGTTTGCTTTTACATTTATTTTTATTGTAGTACTTCAATCAACTTGCATATTTTCATGAGCCCATGCTGTACTGGTCAAGTCTTACAGAAGTTGCCTTCTCAAATCAGGGTTATCGAGTTCTTGTCATAGAGCAGACGGAGACCCCTGAACAACTAGAGGCTCGCCGCAGAGAGAAAGGTGTTAAAGACAAGGTATGTTTACTGTATAATAGACTGCAACAATCAGTGAATAATATTCATTTTCATCAACTTGGCTCCTAAATAAATATGTTTTTCTTTCAACTATGTCCATTTTTTTTTTGTATTTTGATGATCAAGTATGTTAAACCTTCTATCTGAATACTTGGATCAAGTCTAGGATTTTTTTAATCATATTAAGAGTGTAACTTTTTGCTTGATGACATTTACAGATAATGTAGTACTATTTATTTCTTTGATTGGGATTGTAAGATCAGTCTGGTTGGCAATTTATGTTTCACAATAAATCCTGGTTAATTGATAGTCTTCTTTTGTGTACAGCATAGTCAGTCTCATTTACCTTACATTAAATATTAATCTTTTGATTCATATTGTGTGCTGTATCTTGTCCTCCCTTTTGTTATTCCTTGACTTGTTATGGAATCAATGCCTGTCTCTATAGGTTGTTCAGTACTTGACATATATGCCTGTCTCTATAGGTGTTCAGTACTTGACATATATACCTGTCTCTATAGGTTGTGAAACGTGAAGTGTGTGCGGTGGTTACTAAGGGAACACTAACTGAGGGAGAGATGCTATCAGCAAATCCTGATGCTTCTTACCTAATGGCAGTAACTGAAAGCTGTCAGAGTTTGGAAAACCAAACAAGTGAACGAATTTTTGGCGTGTGTGTAGTTGATGTTGCAACCAGCAGGATTATTCTTGGACAGGTAGGGATCTCACGATCGTTGCATCTTTTTTTTTCTCGTTTTGCTTAGGTACACAACTTACTTTGCATTTGAGTCAATGTAATATATAGGGAGCGACCAGAGTTACTTGAATTTCTAAAAGGTTTAGGGCTGGCATAAAATGTTTCATGACAGATCTCTCATCTTCCCCCATGTGCTATAGTAAAAATTTGATGTATTTAAAATCTCAAATGTTTCTTGTTTTTTTCCCCTTGTATTCTCTTATGCTGATATTCTGCTCCTTTGTTTTTCAGTTTGTGGATGATTCAGAATGCAGTGCCTTGTGGTGTCTACTGTCAGAGCTAAGGCCAGTAGAAATTATAAAACCATCAAAACAACTGAGTCCTGAAACTGAGAAAGTCTTGGTGACACATACAAGAAGTCCTTTAGTGAATGAGTTGGTTCCCGTGTTAGAATTCTGGGATGCTGATAAAACTGTTTGTGAGGTGAAAAGTACCTACAAGCGCCTAAGTTGTCAGTTAACATCTGGATCTGCAGATGTTGGTGATAAGCATCCTAGTGATTCTCATATAGTGGAGGATGAGCTCCACTGCCTTCCAGTTGTTTTGTCAAAACTAGTGACTGCCGGGGAGAATAGCTTTGCACTTTCAGCTCTTGGGGGAGCTATTTATTATCTGAAACAGGCTTTTCTGCATGAGACATTGCTTCAATTTGCAAAGTTTGAGTTGCTACCATGCTCTGGGTTCAGTGGTGTTGCCCCAAAACCATACATGGTTCTTGATGCTGCTGCCTTGGAGAACCTTGAAGTTTTTGAAAACAGCAGAAATGGAGGCTCCTCAGGGTAACCTTTTCAAATTCTTCTAAGTTTGTGTGATTTTTTGTTTCGAACCTTGTACTGAAGTAATTCATTCATCTCTGCAGAACTATATATGCACGATTGAACCATTGTGTGACTGCATTTGGAAAGAGGTTGTTGAGGACATGGCTAGCAAGACCATTATGTCATGTGGAGCCAATTAAGGAACGCCAGGATGCTGTTGCTGGTCTAAGGGTAAATTTCTTTTGTATATCCATGTCTAAAAGGGTGGGGCCAAGTCCAGTAGGCCTCCACCATTTTGGGGTCTAGGGAGGGTACTTATGCATGTAGCCTTTCCCTACATTTTGTATAGATGTTTCTGTGTATCAACCAGCCAAGGGCTTTCTTCCATTTGAATGCTAGATACGTTGCGGCATTGATTTAGGTCCTGTTATTTCTGTGGTGGATTTTAAACAGTACAATAGCTTTTCACAATTTTGAACGGGAGCCTTTCTATTGCACATCCTTTTGCTCCCAGCGATGAATAGTTGATTGTTAAACATCCTCATTGAATTGTTTGGTGTCCTACCTTTAGTTAAATCATTTTACTTGCAATCACACTGCCATAGATGGTGTGGACTAGGCCTGAACTAGATTCTACCAATTATATTAGTGCATACTGCAAACTTGTATTCTGATATTTTAACTTTTTCTAGGGAGAAAATCTTCCTTTTGCACTTGAATTTCGAAAATCATTGTCCAGGCTTCAAGATATGGAGCGGTTGCTAGCTAGGATCTTTGCGAGCAGGTAAAGCTAGAGAGATGATCAATTCATTTATTTGTATGAATTGAGCTTAATATTTCTGAGGGTTTACACCATGACATGCCCATTTTATTGATTGGTGCAGTGAAGCTAATGGGAGGAATGCGGATAAAGTAGTGCTATATGAAGATGCCCCAAAGAAAAAGCTCCAAGAGTTTATATCAGCTCTACGAGGATGTGAACTGATGGCTGAAGCAGGCTCTTCTCTTGGTGTCATTTTGGAAAATATCGAGTCTAGACTACTACATTATTTGCTAACACCTGGTATTGTTAGCTTTCATGTCCTTGTATTATCTCGATGATATTGTTTAATTATTATATTGTTCATCTTCTTGTTCTTATATTGTTTCAAGGATCTTATTTAATTGTGTTGCCTCTTATAATTAATCTATATGCAGGAAAGGGTCTTCCTGACATCCATTCAATATTGCAACATTTCAAGGATGCCTTTGACTGGGTGGAAGCAAGCAAATCAGGAAGGATAATGCCTTGTGAAGGAGTTGATATGGAGTATGACTCTTCATGTGAAAAAATTAAGGAAATTAAATCTAATTTAACAAAGCATCTGAAGGAACAGCAAGTGTTACTTGGGAAGGCATCAGTAAGAGCTTTTTCGGAATTGATTGAGGCTTCATATGATTGATTTTTCTAATTCTTGGGTTATTTCTTACATAAATAACCAATTCTTTCATTTGATGATCTGGTATAGATAACTTATGTCGCAGTTGGAAAAGACGAATATCTATTAGAAGTGCCAGAGAGTATGAGTGGGACCATTCCTCGGGATTATGAGTTGCGTTCATCCAAAAAGGTAACTGAGAAGTTGCAGTGCATGTAGTAAATTTTATGATTGACGTGTCTCTGTCCACTTGGGATGAATATAACATTGCTGGACCAAATAATAACCAGGTTAAGTGTCCTCATTAGTCATTATTCTCATGTTCCTCTGGAAAGCATTTTGGATCATTCATCTGTCATGTTACTTGGATTGATGTGTATGCTAATTGCTAACACTAAATTGTTACTTGATTATCTATGTGTCTGTGCCATCCAGAATTGTAATAAATGCACTCAATTAAGATTTTATTGTTTGGATAGGTGCTGATTTTGATAGTTTTGTCCTTATCATCCTGTTTGATTCATTTTTTAAACCCCTCATGGAGAAATTTCCTAACTACTGAGAATATTAGTTGATTTTTGATAGTTATGTCCTTATCATCCTGTTTGATTCATTTTTTAAACCCCTCATGTAGAAATTTCCCAACTACTGAGAATATTAGTTGATAAGTTCCTACATATATGATTTGGCGCGGTTTTAATAGACTGAAGTTGAGTCAACCCATACAATTCCATCGAAACCAATACCACTATTTACTGAAATCGTGTGGTAAAGATCTTAGATTTTACCATAAGACATTGCTCAGTTAAATCGCCCTAAAATGAGCCTTTATAGATAGCTTGTCTAAAATTCGCTTCTTGCATCATGCATGCAGGGCTTCTACAGGTACTGGACTCCAACTATTAAGAAGTTGTTGGGAGAGCTTTCGCAAGCTGAATCGGAAAAAGAGTCTAGGCTGAGAAGCATTATGCAGAGGTTGATTGGGCAATTTTGTGAGCACCATAACGAGTGGAGACAATTGGTTTCGGCTACAGCTGGTATGTGTCTCTTGCCTGATTATAATGAATGAGATCATGGTCCTACCCTTATACCCTGCTTATATTAAATTTCTTCTGCCCCTTATATTAGATAATCTATCTCCCTCTTGAACAGTACTTATCTGATATCTCAATGTCGTTTCTGATATATCTTTCATGATGTTACCTGTCCTTTTAAAGGTAGGATCAATTAGGCTCTTGTAGTAGATTTTGTCTCATGGTACTCTCCTGATAATTCAATGCCACCTGACCTGTCACTCTCTCTCTCTCTCTCTCCCACAGTTCAGTACTGCTAATTCTATTCCCTCTGTACCAGGGATGTCTTTCATGATTTTTACAAGTCCTTTTGAAGTAATTTAAAGTTCCTTTGCTGCAGAGATTTTTATAATTAGGATGTTGACTGCAACTTCCTTTCCTTCTTTATGGCTGAAATCGAATTCATGTGTTGCAGAACTAGATGTGTTCATAACTTTAGCTATTGCAAGCGAATATTATGAGGGACCCACTTGCCGTCCAGTTATTATAGATTCCTCATGTTCAAATGAAGTTCCACGTCTTTCTGCCAAGAGTTTGGGGCATCCTGTTCTTAGAAGTGATTCTTTAGGCAAGGGTACTTTTGTCCCCAATGACATTTCAATAGGTGGTTCTGGTCAAGCCAGCTTTATCCTCCTCACCGGTCCTAACATGGGTGGCAAATCAACTCTTCTTCGCCAAGTTTGTCTGGCAGTTATTTTAGCCCAAGTAAGGCTCTTCTCCCTGACAAATCATCAACTTTTTTTCTCTCAAACCGTCCTGATCTCTGGATATTCCACAGTTAGGAGCAGATGTCCCTGCTGAAAGCTTTGAACTGTCACCTGTGGACCGCATCTTTGTTCGAATGGGTGCCAAAGATCATATTATGGCAGGGCAGAGTACTTTTTTAACAGAGCTTTCAGAAACTTCAATAATGCTGGTAAGATTTCCTTGTACTTTTGAGCAAATCATATGAAAAATGTTTGGGCTCTAGTTACATGTAAAATTGATAACTCACTCTTGTTCTGACTTATAGCAACTCATTTTAAATCAGCTCTTGATTTCATTTTTTGTGAAATGGATTTATTGATCTGTGGTGGAAGAATGTTCTGCTCAACATTTTCGTTGACTATATATGGAATACATATGGCATAGTATATGAAAATGCTCTTTGTTGAACCATCTTCATGCTAAATTTTCATTATGATGATGTATGCAGTCCAAAGCAACTCCTAATTCACTAGTGGTATTGGATGAACTGGGACGTGGTACAGCAACTTCAGATGGACAAGCAATTGCGTGAGTGTTAGAACAATATTTGAACACATATTTTATTGTTGCATGATTTTGTATTATTCATTCTTGGTGACGTTGCGGAGTATCTATAAGATTCGATGGGAAGTATGCGGTTGATCTTTTTTTCATTCTGGATCTTTTTTTCCTTTTGACAGGGAATCAGTTCTTGACCATTTTGTCCACAAAGTGCGCTGTAGAGGAATGTTTTCTACTCACTATCACTGCTTAACTATGGATTATGAGAATGATCCACGGGTATGCTTCTGTACTGTTGGCATATTGGGTTTGGGTAGTGCTGGTTGTTACATTTATGCTTGGGATAGTTGTCTTCCGTTACTAAGCACCACTGAATTGACTTGAGTTATGGGGAACTTGGTTTGCAATATGATTCTCCATTTATAGCATAAGGTTCTTCCCTATTAGGGATAGCAAGTGTGTATCCCTTTCCAATAAGTTGAAGCTTAACTGCAAACCATTTTCTCTCTTAATGATATCTCTCTCTTAATGATATCTACAGATATCACTCTGCCATATGGCATCCCAAATTGGAAATACAGTTGATGGCGTGGAAGAAGTAGTGTTTCTTTACAGGTTGACATCTGGTATATGCCCCAAAAGCTATGGTGTCAATGTTGCATGGCTAGCTGGTAATGCTTCCTCTCCATGTAACTTAAACATGAACCAAAGTCTTGGGTATCAATAGTTCAGATGAAATAAAACAAAAGTATCTTTCTGATCTTCTGAATCTAATAAATTCACTTGTAGCATTTGGATCCCGATATTTTAACTTTTCAACAAATAGCATTAGGTTGAAAACCTGGTGGAGACCAAAGTGTTATGAACTAGTAATGAAAGCAGCATGAATGTGCATGCCTCTGAGATGAATCTTCTCATAACTTGTTTTCAATTCTCAAGCTGACTGGTGCGTTTTACAGGAATTCCCAACTCGGTACTCCAAAAGGCTGCTGCCAAGTCCAAAGAGTTTGAGGCCATGTATGGTAAACACGAAAATAGGTCCATTGAGAACTTCACTGTCAAAAATAGAGATGATGACATGGCAGCTCTCATCAAGAAACTGGTCAATTTTTCAGCCAGCATTAGTTGTCACGAGTCACCCAACAACAAAAATACTAGCTACCTTACTGGACTTCAGCAGACTGCTAGAGCGCTACAACATCAACAGTGACATTTTGAAATGTGGGTTTTATTTTGGCTTCCTTCAAACCCATTTTTCCTCGAGGAAAAAGCGCCGATGCAGTGTGGATTTTTTTTTTGCAAAAAGTCATAGGAAAGTATTGCAGTCGAAGCAATGCAGTTGTTAGATAAAGATTCACCAGTTAAATTAGCTTGTCCTTTTCATGTTGACCTAGGTTTTGTATAGTAATGTTAAATAGGAGGGAAAACGTAGAAGCCCAGGAACATGTTTTAGATTAGGGACTGTAAATATTTTATTTCAAGTCAGTCTGTTAATGAGCTACTTTCAACTAACAAAGTGAAAGGTTGTTGGTGTTATACACAGATTTGGCCCTTCACCAAACTGACTTGCTATGTAAGTAACAGCTTAATTTTGCTCTAACTACTTTAATCTGCTCATTTCACTTTTGCATCTGGTGGACCTTAGTGATGTGATCTTGCTCTTTCCCGTGTTTACATACATACATATACATGTGAGGTGGAAGTTCAATTTTCCTGGTACTAAATATCATGCTGTTGCTGCATGTTTGTCTCACGGTTGTATGAGTTTGAAGAATTGTGGTCCGAGTCCTGTTTGGTCCACATGAGAAAGAAATTTAGTCTCTGGCAGATGTTTAAACATTCTCAACTGATGTGTGCAGTTGCGGGTTGGTTGAACTCACATAGAAATAGTGTTGCAGCCTTGCGCTTTTCTGAATGCGCCTCTGAATTGCAGTGATTGTTCGAACCAGCATGTACATTGGAATCACAATTCCACAGAGACATTGTATCAGTGAGTCAAACATAATTAACTATATGCTATACTAAGTAAGAAAGTGGATTTAGGTACTTACAGTGACAAAAGTGAATGGATAATCTTGGGAAGCTTTGCTTTTGAACAATGTAGATACATGTCTCACAAGTAAAATTAGAGTAGCCTGCCATTTCAATCAATCAAACAAAAAAAGAATCAGTATTACTATTAATATTTTCGCAAGGAAACAAACATCTTGAGCAACCCCATTAGAAAAATCATTTTACCCAAAAATGTGGCTTTACCGACCCCTATGGTTACAGAATTGGACAAAGGTTTAATAATGGTTATAATGTCCCCATTACTTTTATTTAATGCTGTTATTGTTAGTGATATGGTAGATAACCGGAGCCCACCAACTTTGGGAGCATGTGGTCAGTATCAACAACAAGATTATGTTGATCAGATTAAGAATTGGAGTAGTTGTTCAATGAAATAAGTTCCAATCATGATTGGCATTGAATTATTATAAATATCATTAAAAAAAAGAAGGGGTAATCAATGATGTTACTTAACGATTAAAGCCAATATGCGGCAGATTCTGACTACAGCAGCAGAGTTGCATTCGAAATATATGGTTTCAACTGCAGTTGCTTCTGCATCCATTGATTCTTGGTTCTCAATATCATGCTCTCTTCTTGGAACCTCCAACCTATCTCTGCAATGCAATGCACATATATTAGTTTATTTGATTTCATGTAATTAAAATAGATAAAGCCAGCAAATTGTCAATTTGTCCCATGTTCTCAGAACTAGAATCATTGGGTTGTAAGTCTGGCTTATGATTTTGCTTAAAATAAATTAATCCACCTAACCAATTAATTAATCGTTAATAAAACAAATCAACCTACACTGGCAGCATTAGTGGATCATAACACCACGCGCCTTATCGAATTAGGAAGACAGAAAAAGTACCTAATGGTTACAGCTTCATCAAATATGCGAGAGTCAGCCACTCTGTATCTGGGTTCATACTTCTGAAGATAAAAATCAAATGTAGATAGCAAAAAATCATAGAAAGCAGAGTAGTATGAGGAAAGGAAGAAGAAGAAAAATTCAAAACTGAACCCAAGTCAATTTAAATATCAAAATGGAAAGTTGACAGTGAAATAGCAAACCCAGATGGGATCACATAGAAATGAAAGTGGTACCTGCAAACATATTTCACAAACTGTGTTTCCTTTCTCGTCACACCATCGCTGTATGCAATCCCTGTGCGCAAACTGAAGCACCAAAAACCCAAAATCAGGAGAAACAGAAAGCAGAAGAGAATGTGTTTTTTTTTTTGTGGTTGTAATTTTTACCTTGACAGTTCCGGAGCAAGCGCATGGAGCTTCCAAGGTCTTGCTGCTCTCAAACTCGGATTCATGGCAGATCCTACAATGAGCGATTGCGACTCTTTGCTTCCAATCCAAAACTCCCATTTAGTTGTTTGTTTGACAACTTGTCTATGTTTTGTGAGTCCGGTGGTGGAGTCCCCCGAGCTTCAAATAAGAAGAAAGAGGAGATGAAGTTCCAAAACTACCCTTGCCGCAATCGATTATGGATATTACGTCTAACAAAATTCTGCAACAAAAGGTGGGCCCACTACAGGTAGGGTACGCGGTTCACCGAAATACATGACTCGCTGTTTTGCTCTAGCTCTCTTTCTTTTTTTTTCTTTCTTTTCTATACGGTATAGTGGTATACGCTCTGCTCCAAGACCTTAATGATTGGATTATTCAATCCTCATCCTTACATTCATTTGATTTATTTTGTTTCCCCATTATTAAAATTTATTGAGAAAATTAGTAAAGGATTGAGTTTGTTTGTGGTGCAATTAAGATGAAATAGACAGATAGCATTATATGCAAACTTGGATGGGCAAAGGGATGGATTAGTAGATAAGTGGAACCAGCAGATAGTGGTTGTGTGTGCTGTGTGATTGCCATTAAGAAATGATGTATGCATTAGACAGAAAGAGATTTCCAAGTGGACAGGCCCATGTTTGCTAGGTCCAATACTACTTCAACCGACCGGCCCACCTAACTATGACCACTCCCTCAGGCCTCAATAAACAAATGTTTGTTCTTTTTCCTAGGAGTATTGCGGACTGTCCACAGTGACTACTGACTATATCTTGTTTGATAATGTATTGATTATGTGAAGACCATTAACGATCTGGCCCGGCCCATATCGTATTAAGGGGAATGGGACATAATTATAAATAGGGATGCGATGCGAGTGCTGTTTTGTTAAAGTCAGTGTTGGGCTTAAAAGCAAACAAAGCAGAGAATTGAGAATACATCTGTAATCTTGCTGTCCTATGAATGGAAGTCCTAATTCCATAGCCACATACATTCATTCTCTATTCTTGACTTGACTGTACTGGACTGGACCCACCTATTCATCTCCGTATTCCTTCATTTCTTTCTGTATAAATTAAAACCACAGCAGAGGCAGAGGATAGGATATTCAATCAAATCTCCAGTCCACAAATACAATATGGGCAGGGCAACAAAACCTCCGCCTGCTTTTCTTCTTCCACGGCCAAGCTCTTGGACTCCGATCAAATCCTGCGCCGCGTGAAGCTCCCGATTAAAGCCGCCGAGCTCATGCTGGAACAACCCGGCCACGCCGATGAGCTCCGATCGAAGCGCCGCGGCCTGGCCTTGCTGGCCGACGATGACTT
>JAYMSU010000957.1:0-11634 GCA_036897765.1 Erodium chrysanthum | reverse complement strand
TGGCTGCTTCAGTTCGGAGGGTTCAAGGAGCGATTGCTGGCCGATGATCTCTTCCTAGCTAAGGTTGCCATGGAATGTGGTGTTGGGATCTTCACTAAGGTATCTTACTCTATCTGGTCCCTATATATATTCCCTTTGCTATTCAATTATGTCAACTGTTTAATTGGTGATTGAGGACTTTGTGACAGTACTGATTCTAGATTGAGTGAACAGGGGATTTTTGCAGTATATGATTAAGACTGTTGCTAATTGAATTGCCTTATGTTCATTTGGCATTTTATTGGGATGATTTTATATTCAACAACTTAGTAACTTGCTTCTCATTTAGTTGTGTTCACTTGGTTTTTAGTTCTCAGTTTGGATAGAAGAGAGTTCACAACATGGTTTTAACTTGATGTGCCACATTTTGTGGCCAATATTAGAAAGCAAACTTGTTTGTGGTATCTATTGCTCTGTACTTATTATGATGATCGTTAGCTGCTTTGAGAATTCATGCAATTTTGTTCTAACTTAAAAGTTGAAATGGTACTTACTTATACCTGAAGTGCCCATCAAAGATGTTGACATTGCACAAGAAATTGGGAACTTAGTGATTCAGTCTATTGGTGTTAAATGTAGTTTTGTACACAGTTTTTCCTCTGGTACTTGGTTTATAGTTTGTATTGTAACTTTGATGGTGCATTCTTTGAAATAATACAATTCTTATCTGCGTACTCTCGGTCAAGAATTGAGGTGTTCTGTGTATGCATGTACAATTCAGCATTGTTGTGTTGGTCCTGCATATGTTTACATTTTTAAGATCTGAGGAATAATCGTGACTTCAATTAGTTTATTGTATTTCCTAGTCCTTTTAAGAGTTCCCCCTTACCTATTTGTATTTGCTTTTGCAGACTGCTGCAGAATATGAAAAGCGTAAAGAGAATTTTATGAAGGAGCTGGATTTTGTTTTTGCTGATGTGGTATGCTTCTCTTCCAAGAATGAAGAAAAAAAAAAGATTTTCTTGTTTACCTATATCTTGTGTTACATACTGTAGTCACATCTAATCAATATGTTTGGAAAAATTTGCTTCACTCCGGACTCATGTTTGTTTTTAACTTGATACTGTTTCATTAGTTACAAAAAGAAAATGCAACATAACCAGTGGATAACACTTTCTCTTTTTCATATTGTTTCAAGGTAATGGCCATAATAGCAGATTTTATGCTTGTCTGGCTTCCAGCCCCAACTGTTTCTCTCCAAGCACCTCTTGCTGTTGGTGCCGGATCTCTTGCTAGATTCTTCCACAATTGCCCCGATAATGCCTTCCAGGTTTTGCTTCTCACATAAAACTTGTCCTTATCATAGGCGGGTACTAAGTTACAGTTACTTACCTATTAAAATCCTATATGTAGGTGGCTTTGTCTGGAACATCTTATTCTCTATTACAAAGAATGGGCGCAATCATGGTATGTATTGTAGGATTCAAACTATCTGAATCAGTAATTTCCATGTTAAAAACTGCCACTCATATGTTATCTCCATCTTGTCATGCAGCGCAACGGGGCCAAGCTATTTGCTGTTGGGACCAGTGCATCTTTGGTAGGCCACCGTTGTCAAACACTACACATTATTTGTTTTTATTTTCATTTCCTTGAAATATAGTTAACGAGTACAAAAGCACTGGCATGTGATTGGTATCATCGATTTAGCACTAATATATTGGCCTTTTCTCAGATTGGCACAGGCATAACAAATGGACTGATAAATGCAAGGAAGGCGGTTGATAAATCTTTTGCTGGTGAAGCAGAGGATGTGCCTATAGTATCAACCAGTGTTGCTTACGGTGTCTATATGGCAGTTTCTAGCAACTTGAGGTATGCGATTTGTGATCATCGTGTCTATGCCTTGTAATGTTTGATGCAACTTGTACTAAAATGTTGTGTTTTTTTGTTTAACAGGTACCAAGTACTTGCAGGAGTAATCGAGCAACGGCTTCTAGAGCCGATGCTACATAAACACAAGCTCATGCTCAGTGCACTTTGCTTTGCTGTTCGAACTGGCAACACATTCTTGGGATCACTGATGTAAGTTTATAAAGCTGTCAATATGATATTGGTTTGTTGTGTTCTGAGACATCATGCTTATAATTTTGTTTTGAACAGGTGGGTGGATTACGCTCGTTGGGTAGGGATCCAAAAGATACGAGATTAAACATGTGGTGGACAATTGGTGTTGTGCAATGAGCTATCAGCTGAATTTGTCGAAATTGATTTGTTTTTCTTAAAGGATCAGTTTAAATTTGTATGGAATTCTGAATAGGTCAGCTTGGGGCTCATGGGTTTGTTCAATGTTTGACCTGACGATTTCGTGTTAGAGCAAGACATGAGTGTTTTTGAAGTTACTGTTGTTTGTGGACGGAAAATGAAGTCCGTTGTACTGGGAATATTCATAACTGTAACTCTAGCTTCTCCAAGTGTCTTTGGACTTCCAAGTTTTTTGAGATTTATGATGTGTTTGTGTTTGATTTGGTATCTATTTTAAATTTTGCCATTATCCAACAATCTTTATATAAAAAAAAGATGTTGGATAATGATTTGTGATTTGGTTATAAATGATTATAAGAGAATTTGGACTGATCATAACTATATAATGACAATTACAATTCATAACTTTCTATGAAATGGTTACTTCGTAATACAAATTATATGACAAATTACGTTGGCTAGAATGCTAGAATCCTCCCTTTTATCTTTACTGGATGCAAAAATGATAGGTTTTTTTATATTGAAAAATGGGTAATTTGATTGAATTTGGCTTATCTAATGATAATTACTGTTTGAATTTGTGAGTTGATAGACAAGAATTGAATCATGATAATGATATACACAATATTAACATTAAAAAAAATCATGTGATTCTTTGGACACAGTTTTTTTGGGTGAAAATTCTTACACTGATCTCCTCGTAATCCCGCATACTTTCGTTTCCTAACAAGATCTCTCAAATTAGAGTTGAACTTTGAACCATTAGGATGTACTCTTAGATATTTTAGACGTCTCTCATTAATGGTTGTGTAATGAACAACTTTTTTTTAATCAACAATACCGTAACTTGTTTATTTTAATATCGTTCTTATTAAAAACAAAAACAAACGTCATGAAAAATAAAATTTCGAATGAAGTGGGCTGCCAAGTGCCAACCCAACAAGGGCCCATTATATCGCCACCTCCAAATCTATAGAGCCCAAGCCCACCATGAATCCACCAGTCGACAGTGCAATTGTCGAATCCATAAAAGAACCCTAGAAGAAGGAGAAGAAAAAGCTGAGCTTTGAAACTGTAAAACCCTAACAGCGGCAACACAGAGAGGGAAAGATGACGCAGAAATCGAATCAGTTCAAAGGGCAGAAGACGAAGAAAACAATTCCACCCAGTCGCCATGGGAAGCCACCTACAACTCGCAAAGGTGTCTATTTTTCTCATGTCAATTTCTATGTATGCCGATTGTTTTTGTTTCAATATTTGAAATAAATATCTTAACTTTCCAGGGAAGAGAGTTGTGAAGCCGTCGAAGATCACCAAGGAGATGGATACTGAGCGGGTATTTTCTCGCTTCTCTTGTCTTTACTCTTTTCAGTGCCATTTATTCTAATTCACAATATTTGCATCTCTGTAATCCTGCTATACTATGCATGATTAAACTAAGCATGAGTATTCTTGTTAGAGTGAACTTAAAATGACAAGGGGAGTTGCTGATAATTATAATCCTCTAGGAGCATTGCTGATTATATAGGTTAGTTCTGTTTAGGTTAAGGTTAAGGTTATGCTACTTGGTTTCTAGGTGACCAAATGCAATGTGTCCATTAGATGCTGTTTAGATGGAAGTTTCTTGGTGCTTGGATTTTCACGTGTGAGAGCATTTGTGGGCTAAATATGTTTTCTTAGTGGAGGTATAGGTGGGGCCTTTTCATGGATTAAGATTGCAAAACCAGTTGTAGTTCAATGTTGATTAAGTGGTTCCTATGAAGATGCAATGGATTATTATGTAGTATGCTTATGATGATTTCAAAAGCCTTGTCTTTGTGGCTAGGAAGCTGATGTTGGTTATTGTCTGCTCTGTTAATCCTTTTGAAGTTCAAAAAATTCCTGATTCCTCATTCACTCCTGTACTATTTGAAGAAGATCCATGTTTATCATATATTATTTAGTGAATAATACATCATCTGTTTTTCTGAGGGATTTGTTTGTTGAGAGCATATTAGCCTACTATGATTAATTTGTCCGAGAGATGTCTATCGCACTGCAAAGTTGGAATGTATTTGTTTGTTAGATGAGGTCCTCTTGTTTACTTGGCACAAAAATTAACCTAAAAAATTGCCCATTATGCAATGAACCTATATTTTGAAATTGAAGCATTTGTTAGATTTTTGGAACAGTTTTAATATGTTATGATGAGTAGCATTCTAAGCGCCTGCATCGGAATTGGAGATTTCTTGTTAGGTTAATCTGCAATGACCTGCTGTGCAGATAGATATCTGCAGCCACTAGGGCTGTCCTAGTTGGTCAAAGCGAACACGATCTCTTATGAGATCCAGTGTTTGAATCCTAGTTGGTCACTTGCTTGGGAGCAGGTGTTGGTAAGGGTAGATTAGGGGTTAACCTAGGCTAGAGTTAGATTAGGAATTTCCGATAAAAAATTATACATATTTACATACTGGTACTTTGGTTCGCTCGCAATTCTATTGCCAGAATCTATAACACACTATATGCGACATTTTTTTGGGTGTTATTCTTTGTATGTATTTTCTTAGATCTGACTGATGAATCAGTATCTCATTTAAGCTGGCTGTGCCTGCTTATATGCAAGTGTTATTAGGAAATCACTACTTTAGTAGCGGGCCCATGATATGTTTTTTGAAAGTCCCCAGTCCAAAGAGAAGCATAGTATTATCACAATATCATTAAAAGAGTTGTGTCGTGCTTTACTTAATGAAAATATGACATATTACTTGGTAACTTATTTTGTAGATTTGCTTATGATGTATCTAATGGTTGTGGACTGATATAATGTTGGCAGGAACTAACCAAGTTCATAAACCACTGCAATGAGGTAAAAGCTGCCACTGCTGCAAACAAAGATGGTGGTCAACTAAGTATCGTTAAAGAATCTACTAGTAATGCCAACAATAAATAGTTACATGCAAGCGCTATTGTGTTCGGAAATTTTGTTTAAGTCGACTTTGAAAATCATACATGTGATGATGTACGGCCCATTTTCCTACCCCTTATTTGTGTTTTGTCAGTCATTTGGTAAATGAGATGTAATGTGTAGTATTAACTTTATGTCAATCTTTGAATTTATTTTTGTGAATCGCAATCTCGCTAGCTGCTCTTGTATAAGAGCAACCTGAGTGCCCATGAAGTGGAGAAGTTGCCATGTGCATTGTGCATAGGTAAAATTGAATGTTGGAGACAACAGCTCTCTTCCTCTTCCTAATTCCATCGATCTTATCCCATTTCAAACCTGATTGGGAACAATGTTTCGCGTTCAATCAATATGACCGATGGGGGTTTATGATCCTTTGATGCTTAGTCATTTGTACCTGTTCATATCTGACATGTCTTTTGTAATCAACTCCGTCAATCTTTCATTCTCGGCCTTCTTCTCCTCGATCTTCATGTTAGCCTTGACCTTCTCCTTCTCAGACCTCAAGGTGGCATTTTGCAACTTCAACTTGTTCTCGGTTCTCAAAATTTTAAATTCCTTCATATAAGTGACGTTGTGTTTGGATTGCCCTGTGAAATTATCGATGTTTTCGTAAAGTCTCATTACTTCGTGTTACACATTCACATTGTCCTTGTCTTTCTTGACTATCTTTTGTCCTTGTGGACATTGTGTGTTTGGCATTTCTTCATCGGCTATGAATATATTTGCATTGTTCATGCCTTGTGAGGAGGTGTAGGGCCCCGATTCTTTCACCTACGTTCTCTTGTTCAAGCTTGACGAAGTACCTTTTGTCGATCACTTTAATAGGTTCCTCACTTTAAGCCACTAATGCTTGTGCGAATGGTAGTCGATGTGTGATTGAATACTGCCTCAGCCTCTTCCATAATTTGATCATATGAGCAACCACTTCTATGTATAACTTAACTTTCTCGTATATACCATTGAATTCGTTGACCAACTTGTTTGTCTTTGTCCAATGATCATTTGCATTACTTGAATTTCAATATTTGCCTACTTCTCTTTTTCGTATTGTATTCTTTCAGTACGTCTTCCCAA
Organism: Erodium chrysanthum; assembly: GCA_036897765.1. Classification (NCBI taxonomy): domain Eukaryota; kingdom Viridiplantae; phylum Streptophyta; class Magnoliopsida; order Geraniales; family Geraniaceae; genus Erodium; species Erodium chrysanthum. The sequence continues at coordinate 5,372 of JAYMSU010000957.1, read as the reverse complement.
TACATATTTCCCTTATTATTGCCACGAGTTGAATGAATTGAGTTGTGAATCCAACAATCCACCAAAAGTTCTCGGCCTCAACCGACAATAACATGCGAATTGTTTTCGGGGTTTCTTCTTCGATGTTCGGCTCTTCTACTGTGGGTGGATTTAGATCTTCCAAGTCCTCGTCACGAAGCCCCATTTCCACGGATCAACTCCTATTGGATTGGGTCGAGGGTGACTCCATGAGACTACTTCTCATTGACCACATATCGAGCATTTGAGGACGATACACATTTTGCATATTGGAGGCGAAATGTTGTTGAATATATTGTAAGGTATCAGGCTGAGGGTATATTATGAGGTGTGGTCCATTGAAGATGATTGAAAGTTTTGTGTGAATATGTTGGATTGATTTGATCGGGGATTAAATCAAACATGAGTGGGTTAGTAAATTGATTGTTGTTATGTTCCAAGGGAACAAATGGTAAATGATTAGATGAAGAAGAATAGAAGAGAATCAAAGAGATAGTTAGATGATATGAGGAAATAGTGTGATATTTATAGGGATATGATTTCTAATTTTGAAAATAAAATGAGTTTATAAAAAGAGAGTATTGCAACGACTTTTTTCTTCGTCATGTATCGGAGAATCCTTCTTCAACTGTTATGCGCCGACGCTAGGAGCCGGCTCCACTTATAGAGCCGAAAAATATGTTTCGCCGCTAAATCCTCCGTAACTTGACACTTGGAGTCGACAAAATTCGACAAATTCGACATATTAATCTTACTCTTACTGCTCACCCGAGACACATGCCAATTATTACATGATCTTCATAGTACTAGTAATCTTCACACCAAAAATGTAGGTTATTTTGTCTTAAAAACACTGGCAGAGCTTAAACTTTACAAGTTCAAAATAGAAAGTAAAGAAATCTATTTTACCTCCTATTTTATCCTGTATAATCATTTTTTTGGTCTATGAAATTTGGCTTTACTCTGTCTGGTTAAGGGTAATTTTTCAGTTGGGTTAATCTTTTCTTCACAAAACTAAAATTGACATTGCATGTAAATAATTTACTATCAAATTGAGTTAGAACTTGTCATATGAATTGTTAACTTTATGGTGTTATCATCAACTAAGAGAGTATGTATTGTCGTTAGATACATAGATTTGGGAAATCTTTTGGACCAAAACTAAGTTCAAATATTAAAACCAATTAAAAAAAAAGATAATATTTCACCAGCTAAATGAACTTTATTCCTTCGAAACCAAAAAAATATATTACAAGATATATAAAACTAATAGTAGAACCTTTTGTATGTCCGCCGATGGACAGGCTTGCAAGTCAAGAAAGTGTGCTCTCACAGGTTGTCTCCTCCACAAATCCAGTAACCTCTGCTACAAAAGAAGCTGACATTATCGAAGTGCATGTCTCCTAAGAACATGTCCTTGTCGTACAATCTTATCGTCTTTCTATTTCTATGCATTTGCACTTGCAATACCCACTATTTGGGACAGTTTTGCAATACAGATACTAACATGTCTATCTCAACTGGTTTTGTCATTACAGTTTTATGGAAGAGCCCGAGACAAGACCTATGGTCTGGCTCAATGCAGGGGAGATGTGGATGTCGCGAAATAGATCCGTCTACTTTGTTCAAACGAAGGAGATGTAAGGATTTTAAAGTACTGACCCATATATGCGACACTATAGATAACTATTCGATTCACTAGTTATTAGATAGCGATGGGGCTGCTATCGGCTCAATAGTTCTTGAAAAATTCTCATTTCTCAGTCTTAGTCTAACATCCTAATTTTGTACAACATTTTATTCATTAGGAGGTTCAGATTATGTAGCACAATTGTATATTATTGCTTTCTGAGGCATGCCCCAAACTTTTTCACTTCTTATGCCAATGTTGTGAAAGTAAGTGACCTTGGGTAGGGTTGGCTCAAGCCTTAAACCAATTAAGTCATCGCTTAAGGCCTTTGTGTCTTTCAATATTTCCAGTTGAGTGGTGCTTGGTCTTGAAGACCTATTTACACTCAACTCTCTTACAATCTTCAGACAATTCAACAAGATCACATACTTTATTATTATGATCCATTGAGCTTAACTTTTCTTTCATGACATCTAACCATTAAGTAAAACTTTTTCACTTTTCATGACTTGTGAAAACAAAAATGGATCATTTTCAATTCTTAAGTCAAATTCTGACTCTTATAAGTAAACCACGTAATCATTAAAAATAACAAACTTTCGTTCTCTTGCAAATCTTTTTAATGCAATTTCTTTTGGTTCATCTATCACATGTTCATTTACTTCAACTTCATCATGTGGTGTTTCGACATTAATATGTCTTTTTTTTTAATCATGATTAACATGTACATGATTCAACAACTTGAGAAGAAGATAAATGCAAGGGGACTTGCACTCTAACTCCTTGAATCTCCACTTTACGTGGTTCCAAACTTCCATTAACTTTACCATTCTCAATGAACCTAGTATTTTCAGTTTCAAATATTCTCATACTATGGTTAGAACTACAAATTTGTACCGTTTCTATGTTTCTGGATATCCAATGAAGAAACCACTGATTGTTCTTGATCCAGTTTCTTTTCATACTAAACCCTGAACCCTTTCCATTGGGAATCCCCAAACATGTATCTGCCTTAAACTTGGGTTTTTTCCCATCCACAATTCAAAAGGGGTCTTAGGAACTACTTTACGAAGAATTTTGTTTAATAAATATGCAGCGTCCTTTAAAACATACATCCACAATGATTTGGATCGTAATCCTAAACATATCCATTAAAGTACGGTTATACCTTTCTACAACACCGTTTTGTTGTGGTGTTCCACGGATAATGTATTGAACACATATACCACGACTTTCTAGGAACTTAGAAAATGGACCAGAGCACTATCCAGTTTCATCATACCTTCCATAATATCCATCACCTCTGTATGATCTAACAATTTTCACCTTTCTATCTAGTTGTCATTTTATCTCATTGATTAACACCTGAGGGTGTTTACCAATTAAGATTTCTCATGCAACAAATAGACATATCCATAACGTGAAAAATTATCAATAAAGGTGATAAAATACTCTTCTCCACCAAATGATGGAACATCAAAAGACCCACAAATATGATGGGTATAATTTCAAGGAGATGTGAACTTGTTATGACTATTTTCTTGATTATGTGTTTTGTGTATTTTCCCTTAATGTACTCAACACAAATTCCAAGATAAGTAAAATCCATTCTCTACTAAGTTTTCAATTATTTCTTTTGATATATGACCCAAACGTTTATGACACAAGTAAGCAAATGATTAATCACATAAACCAGGTTTGGTTCCAACATTATGATACAAAGTCAATAGGGTTTAAACAAAAAAGGTATCATGAATTAGTTGATATAAACCCTCAAAAAGGATACCCGAACTCATAAAGATATTTTGTACACTCATTCTTAAAATTAAATAAATATCTAGATTTATCAATTGTAAACAAGAAAATTAAATTGTGAGAAATAGAAGGAAAGTAAGGTGTTTGAACAAACTAAATGACGTCGAGTGTCTAATAAAAATATTCTAAGAAAATGATATCTTGCATTTTTTTTATAAATTCTAAAGTTAAATATTAGATTTTATATGCAACCTTCTTTTTTTAAGAATACTATTTTAAATTATTTATTTAATACCAACTATTTGGGGGAAATTTAGTCTTTTCACTTGTATTTTTTTAAAAAAAAAAACATTGATTGAGACAATGCAAACTAAAAAAAATTCACGATCCCAAATTTTAATGGAAAAAAGTTCATGATCGTTTTTTACAAACAATCTTCTGAAGATGGATCTTTTTTACGTTTTACCCTATTATTAATTTAGTGTTCAAGTTTGTGTACAATGCAAACTACTAGGTACACATGTTTCAAGTACGCGAATGATAGTGAACAATAATTCAATGGCAATTATTGGAGTATTGGACTATTATTGTCCCTAGTTTCAACCCTTACCATCATGAATTGATAAAATCAACATCCACGACGGTGATATTCTTCTTTTTAAAATACCGGGTCTATTTCATTTTTTAAATTATAAACTTTTATCATTTTTCATCCCGATCATTATAATCGCTCGCCTATCATCTCACCTATTGCTTGCCTGTTTCAAATTCGAGGATTGTTTTTTGTACTGATTTTTTCCAACTCGATATGAAATATGCGCAAATCGTCTATCGATTTCATTTTTTTACAGTTTGACGTGAAAAAAATAAATTCACAAACATTTGTTAGATAAATGGAAGCTAAATCATTGACAACTCTAAATTCATAAAGTTCATTCGTAATAATAGGAGATTACATAGAATATATGCAAATTTATCGAAACTATTCTCCGTATCGGCACCATAGATGTTCGACTATATCATCTTGAAGTTTCCGGTGGCAAGCTTGTCTTGGGATTTGTGAATATGGGCCAATAGTTCTTGGAAACACCCTGTCGGACCATAAAAATATTGCGATCTTGATGTGGTAAGTGCACAGTAGGCATTATCTTCGACCCGCTAAGGTTGTCCACATGTTATTCGTTCATTCTCAATTATCATGTTATGCAAAATAATGCAAGCATATATGATATCATCAAGTACCTCCCTTTCCCAAAATTGGCATGACCGAGTAAGAATGCGCTAACAAGCCTAAAGAGCTCTGAGCTCTCGTTCAATGTCCTTTCTACATGACTCTTGGTGTTTGACAGGCAATTTGTGCCATTCTGAGTGCGCAACAGGCATCGTCTTCGACCCGCTGAGGTTGTTCACATGTTCTTCGCTGCGGACACGGGGACAAGCTTCTCCCTCTCAGCTGCGATATGATGCTCGTTAGGCCACCTCACTATCTCCTACTTAGGCTTTCAGTTGGGTGGTAGACCAAAATGTGTCTCTTTTTGGAACCCAATCATCAACAAGTTTCGTGCTCGTCTTGCAGTTTAGCAGACCCGGTTCCTTATCATGGGAAGGCGCTTGACCCTCTTCCGTTACACCCTCGCCAGTCTCGCAGTCTTCTACATGTCCCTCTTCCGAGCCCCGAAGAAGGTCATCTCCACTTTAGAGCGGTGCCAAAGGCGATTCCTTTGGTCCTCCATCGTTCACCAAAGGGGTCTGTTCGGGTGTGCTGGGAGGTTGTTTGCTTCCCCAAGGAGGCCGGGGGATTGGGGGTGCACCAGTTGACTGCGGTGAATCTGAGTATGCTCCTAAGATGGTGGTGGTGCTATGCCACTAAAGGAGGCTCCCTTTGGAGGCGTGTGCTCTAGGTCTACTATGGTTGGGATTGTCTGAGTGGTATCTCGGTGCCAACTCAGTCTGCCCTCCGACCTCTCCT
>JAYMSU010000956.1:0-11643 GCA_036897765.1 Erodium chrysanthum | reverse complement strand
TGAGAGAGAGAAAATGACAAACTCTATAAAAGGGAGTAATAAATTGATAAAATAAAAGATAACTTGAGTAAAACTCGTAAAATATGCCAACTTTCGAATTATTCAATTTTCCATTTGCAATATAGCCCGACTTTCTACTTACGATTTACCTCGTACAAGCTAAAAATATTACATTTGAAAGATAAAAAAGTTGGGGAAGGAAATAGAAAAAGCCCATAATATAGATAGCAATCTCTAACCTTGCTTTGTGTTCTCTTCGCAATGCCCTCTTGATTCGACACTTACATGTCTCACCCCACCAAACGCTCAGCCTCACTCTGCATCTCCTCCTCCTCCCTCTACGGCGGCGCTATGAAGAAGGCCAAGAACGGCCTCGACAACGACCTCGTCTTCGGCCCTTCCTCCATGGCCATCGATGACGATCTCAAGCCTGCCGAATGCCTCCACCCCGGCGCCTCCACCGGCGTCGCCGCCAATCTCTCCCGCAAGAAGGCCACTCTCCCTCAGCCGGGGAAGAAGCTCGTCATCAAGCTCCTCAAAGGTTCCATTTTCGATGCCTTGCTCAAACTCCTTTTCGTTCTCGCTGATTTAGGTTGTTCAGTGTCCGCTTCTGATGTTTTTCATCAGTAGCTCCGTTCTCGGGGTTTGTGGATAAAAGGGTTTTTGGAGAAATCTGGATTGGCTCGTTTTATTTCTAGGTCAATATTGGATTGGCTGTTGGTTTAGGCGAGAGTCTAATTGAGCTGTTTGTTGAATTTGAATACATAGCTGATTGAGTTTCATGTGGGTTTGGTTTGTTTGTATGAGGCTTACCTGGTGATTGCATGAGCTGTGGGATCTGGGGCACTAGGTACTAGTTTTTCATGAAATGCTAGAGTTGAATGCAGACTTGGATGCAATGTTCATAGTGAATTAGGGTAACTTTGAATTTATTATCCGTTTGTTGCTCTTAACTGTTAGGATAGGTTTTTAAAGGTATTGGTTTTGGTCACTTACCCCTCTGGATCATCTGTGGTTGCAAGAGCTAGTATTTTCTAAGACAATCCAGTGAGTGGATTAGTAGTGAGTGAGTGGTATTGGTTCATAGCAGATATTTCTTTTTACGCACTTATCTGTTGTAATAGAAATGGGTTGACAAATAGATGTAATACATCCATTATTTATAAATACCCAGGTTCCATAAATTCACTGCCTTTCTTGATGTAGTTGTAAAGCTGTTATAGTGATGTAAATGATCTTTACACCTTCAGTAGATAAAACATAAAACACGAGTTTTTAAAAATATCTTGCTGGTGCTTGTTGTTGTATGCAATGTACCTTCTAGTAGTTGCCAACTAGCCACTCCTTTATTGGATAAGAATTTTGTATTAAGCTACTATGTATCTTAACTTGACGAATAACTATGGTCTAAATGTGGTGTATTTTCACATCGCTTCAATATGGATTTATTTCTCTACATTTTTCTTGTTATGTTGCATATATGGATGAATTATGGGTATCCCACTAAGTTTTACCTAGTGGTTAAGTGAGTACTTTCGCCTCTTAAGTGGTCAGAGGTTCAAATCCTTGTGGGTACCTGCTTTGGGAAGGTGGGGGGTCAGGGAGGGGTTTTCTTTAATATATTGTAATCCTATATAATATGCATTCTTAATTAAATAAAGAATGAGTTATGGGTAGCCAAGAATAACCCGTTCGAATGAACCTTGCTTACTAGATGCTGATAGATTTCATCTTTGATTTTTGCGAAGCTAAACCAACGTTGCCCACTAACTTTGAGGAGGACACTTGGGCAAAATTAAAGTCAGCTATTAAAGCTATATTCTTGAAGCAACCAGATTCTTGTGACCTGGAGAAACTCTATCAGGTAACTCATTTTTTCTCTTGAGCAGTACAGTAACCTTATCCTCTGAAAATTTCTATCATGCGTTAGCGTTTCCAATGAAGCACCTGTTGTCTTTAGGCCGTTAATGATCTCTGCCTGCACAAGATGGGCGGTAATCTCTATCAGCGTATTGAAAAAGAGTGTGAAGCTCACATATCTGCAGCATTACAGTCTTTGGTTGGTCAAAGCCCAGACTTGGTGGTTTTCTTAACCCTTGTAGAGAGCTGCTGGCAGGACCTTTGTAATCAAATGCTAATGATCCGTGGTATAGCCTTGTACCTAGATAGAACATATGTGAAGCAAACACCTAATGTACGATCTCTATGGGACATGGGGTTGCAGCTTTTCCGGAAACATCTTTCTTTGTCTCTAGAAGTTGAGCACAAGACAGTGACTGGCCTTTTGAGAATGATCGAGAAGGAAAGGTAATTGTAGAATTGAAACTTAGTTTTTATACACATGGATTTCATTTCGTCAAATATAGTTATTGTAAGTGCTTGAGAAGTTACGACTGTAACAGGCAGATTGCTATATACATCGTAGGTGTGTCAAGGTTAATGTCTGGTAGAACATGAATGATTTTTAGACACGCTTACAGTAGCATAATAGATTAATAATATATGAGTGGTAATTATGAATACTAGTAATAAATTAAGGATGCTACTCCATTTTTCTGTTTACATGGCAAGTATAAGATAATGTACTTGCCAGAAGGCTAGTAGATGATGATATGCAACCTTTTTTTTCTTGTAATTAATATTTTTTAGTTTGTAGCTGTTAGATGTATTTCAGTTGTTTCTTTTGCTATCTGTCTTGTTCTTAATCTTTGAGTAATTTCTTGGATCAAGGTTGATTTAAGTTAGTCATGAAGGTTCATTCAAGCGCCATCCCCATAAAATCTTCTTAAAGTTATTTGACTTGTATAATTGAGATAATCATAGCAAAACTGGCATCCACTTGAATGCAAATAAGCTTACAGTTCTTAAGGTTCCCAAAACATATCACTCTTTGAATATTTTTTTGACCTTTTCTGCATCTGATGGTCTGAATCATTTCTTGTCTGAGACACATTTACAATGCTTGGGAGATTTACTGCCTAAAATTATGTTATACTTGATCCATGTTATAATATTTGGTGATTCTGTTTTTGGTTTCAGGTTGGGCGAAGCAGTTGATAGGACTCTGCTAAACCATCTTTTGAAGATGTTCACTGCTCTAGGAATTTACTCAGAAACCTTTGAGAAGCCATTTCTTGAATGTACATCTGAGTTTTATGCTGCCGAGGGAATGAAATACATGCAGCAATCGGATGTTCCAGATTACATGAAGCATGTGGAGGTGAAAACTGTTTCTTTCCCCTTGTATTAATTGACTAGTAACTTGGTCGTGAATGTGATGAAAAAATAGGATAATTTTAATTTAAATAACTTTTAATTTAAAGTTAATCAATAACAAATAGCATCTGAATCTATCATCCTCATTTTCCTTTTCAAATCTAACATAATTTCAATTCAGCTTCTCCAATGAAGATTTCTCTACAATTTATAGAAAGGAAACTTTTCTCTTAAAACCTTAACATGAAAATTTTCAGATTTCATATGATCTAGTTAAACAAAAATTATAGGTTGCTTTAATAGGGTTACATATTAATGTTGACCAGGCCTTATGAAGTGGGATATAATAATACTATATTTCATTGAATGTAAATTCTCGCTCAAAATTTGGATTTAATTGTCTACTAAAATAGCATTCACAGTTAGTTATTGGATGAGGGACTGCAAGATGGTCCGCCATTTCGAACAAAATACGTTCACGTGACTAGTAAACATTGTAGTCATCATGCCTTTTATTTTCTAGAGAGCGCCTTGACAATTCTTGATCTTCTTACCCTTTTGAATATATGTTTGTTTTATTTATCCCATTTCCTACCTTTGGGTAAAACTTATCCCTCACAACTAATTATACTTGTGCAATGTGTTGGTCATGATGTTGACCTATGCCATCTTTTTTGCAATGTACCTGGCTAATACGTTTCTGCAGCTAAGGTTGCATGAAGAGCATGAGAGATGCTTAATCTATTTGGATGCCAGTACAAGAAAACCACTAATCACAACTGCTGAGAGGCAACTTCTTGAACGCCATATAGGTGCAATTCTCGATAAGGTAGCATATGATTCTTGACTCCTTCCCTTCTTTCTGCTATAAATTGGCCTGAATGTACATCATATAATAATCATGTTATGATTTTTCCTGTCCATGTAGGGGTTCACAATGCTGATGGAAGGGAATCGTATTGCGGACCTTCAGAGGTTGTACTCTTTGTTTGCAAGAGTTAATGCCCTTGATGCCTTGAGGCAGGCCCTTAGTTCTTACATCCGAACGACTGGGCAGGGCATTGTCATGGATGAAGAGAAAGATAAAGATATGGTTTCCTCCCTTCTTGATTCTAAGGCTTCTCTTGATAAAATCTGGGAAGAAAGCTTTTCGAAGAATGAATCATTTTGCATCACCATAAAGGATGCGTTTGAGCATCTAATTAATATTCGCCAGGTAATATCGATTCTTGATAGCTATTTACTTTTCGTTTGGTTCTTGTTATTTGGAGTTCTGTTTTTTTGGATGAATTGGAAAATTGAAAACATATCTGCACAGTTCTGATTTGAGAAGTATTATGGAAGGAAGAGGATGAGAAAGATAATTTCTCAGGTTCAATTTGAGAGGCTCTTGGTTTTTTTTTTGTCAAATTTAATTTGTTTGAAAGTATGACATCTGTTTCATTATTGAACTTTTAAGAAATCTTCATATATGTTAAATGATCAATGTTACCCATCATTTAGAAAAAAAAAGGTGTGATTCATTACTGCTCCCTTCTATAGCATCATTTTTTCTCATGTTAAAGTATGGTAGTGCTGACAAACTTTATTTTTCCACGTGAACTGAAAAATTCTGATCTTGTTTATTTAACTGAAAAAAGTTAGTGAATGTGTTTGTTGATAAATTGGAACACAGGAAAAACATGTTGCAAAATTTGAAACATTGAATTTTGTTATATCAGCCTTTGTTAGATGAACATGTTCTTACATATCTATACACATATATTTGCATGTACAACAACTTGGTATGCAATTTGGTGTAACATAGTATTACCGATATCGTCCTGTCAATTTCTTAACTCATGTACTTGGTATTATGTTTATTTAATTAGAACCGACCTGCTGAGCTCATTGCAAAGTTTCTGGATGAGAAGCTTCGTGCTGGGAATAAGGGTACTTCTGAAGAGGAATTAGAGGGCACTCTTGATAAAGTTTTGGTTTTATTCAGATTTATCCAGGTACCTCTAACTTGCTTAAAATATAAAGCTAATGTGTTTGCTCATTATTTGATAACTGCTTCCTTATGCATTTTGTTCGGGTTTCTATCTCCATGTTTACTTCTTTGATTGTGTTAGCTGTGACAACAATACTGAGGATTGTCCATATTTTTTCTTACTGCCTCAGGGTAAAGACGTGTTTGAAGCATTCTACAAGAAAGATCTTGCAAAAAGGCTGTTGTTGGGGAAGAGTGCTTCTATTGATGCAGAGAAGTCTATGATTTCTAAGGTTGAGGATATAATATTTCCTTTCAGTAGATATTGTATGATTATGCCATTTGCATTACGGATTGTATTAACAAGTTTCATTGCTGATACAGCTGAAGACTGAGTGTGGCAGTCAATTTACAAACAAGCTCGAAGGAATGTTTAAGGTGCGGATTGGTGCTGTGCTTTTTAAATCTGTTTTTAATCTGCTTTTACAACCACCGTAGCTGTTAATTCTTTTGGTCGTCATGATAGATGCAGACCTATATATGCATCATTCTGTTTGTTATTTCGATTTAAATTGACATTTTTTTTTGTTTTGCTTTCTGGTGACCTTCTGTAGGACATTGAACTATCGAAAGAGATAAATGATACCTTCAAAATATCATCCCAAGCCAGAACAAAACTCCCGTCAGGGATTGAGATGAGTGTTCATGTCTTAACAACAGGGTAATATCTTGATCTTATTTTATTTTGACATTTCAAACTTCAGTGTAAGCCTATTCATAGTCCCAAGGATTAATTTGCATTTTGGTGATTGGTTGCAGGTACTGGCCCACTTATCCGCCCATGGATATTAGGCTCCCTCATGAACTCAATGTCTATCAGGTTTTGTAGAATCCAATCCGAATAATAGTTCTTAAACAAACGCACTGCTACTCTTATTTTTATTTGTACAAATATCTTCAACTTTTCTTTTACTTTGCGTAATAGGACATTTTCAAGGAGTTTTATCTAAGCCAATACAGTGGCAGGCGCTTAATGTGGCAGAATTCATTAGGACAATGTGTTTTGAAAGCAGAATTTCTCAAGGGTAAAAAGGAGCTATCTGTGTCCCTATTTCAGGTTGGTTATGTTTTGCAGTGAATTTTTCTGTGGTTTTACTGTAGTATTATATTCCCTTGCTCCTATATCATGCTACTTTAACTGGCAAAATTGGATGATTTCTAATATTTTGTTGGGTTTTGAATATGTTATGCTCCAGACTGTTGTTCTGATGCTGTTTAACGATGCCCAAAAGCTCAGTTTCCAAGACATCAAGGACTCAACAGGTATTGAGGACAAGGAACTTAAGAGGACTTTGCAGTCTCTTGCATGTGGAAAAGTTCGTGTCCTTCAAAAGGTGGGTGATAACTGGTTGCTTAGAAGACCAATTCAACTGAAAGCTGTGATACTCGAGGGCCCATTTTATCTTTTATACTCTTCATCACCACCCCTCACATTCCTGTTATTGCTTTGCACACATACAGACATTTATATTTAAACTGAAAATTGAACATCCTTAGCGTGGATGTAGGACTTGAACTTTGGTCATCCAGCTCTATTACCCGTGTGTTTGATGGCCTACTGACCTAGAAGTTTAAGTTAAAGTCCCACTTTATCATTTATACTCTTAACACCAGTATATGCATGTTGAACATGATTGAGCTGGTAATAGTTGATGTATGTTTCATTGTTCCTCAAACCTTTGTCCTGCAGCTGCCAAAGGGAAGAGATGTGGAGGACCATGATTCATTTCTGTTCAATGACGAATTTACCGCACCCCTCTACCGTATTAAGGTCCGTCACTCCTATTTTCTTTTCTTGTTTGTTATCTTAGCGAATCTATTAGGTCATGCTTGTCTTTGAGCTCTTCTGTTGTTATATTCTTCTGGAACTGTTGGTTATTTGATAGGGTGGTTTCAAGCTTTTGGATAAGCATTAATCTTTGTTAGAAATAAATGACATGGTGGAATTAATTATTATTATCTTAAACCAATAAGATCCAGATTGGGATGAACTTATGGATTATTTACTTGCCTCAATCAACTGATGTAGCTAATGATTATTTTGGTGGATTGTAGGTGAATGCAATCCAGATGAAGGAAACGGTGGAGGAGAACACAAGCACAACAGAAAGAGTATTTCAAGACCGTCAATATCAGGTTTGCTTCATAACCTTCATTCGAGCTACTTGATTCTCTTAAATAATTAAACAGTGAAGTAGCATGATTAAAATAATATTCTTCTGCATGGTGCTGTTATGTTTACAGGTTGATGCTGCTATTGTTCGAATAATGAAGACTAGGAAAGTACTGAGTCACACACTTCTGATAACCGAACTCTTTCAACAGGTAAAAAATCTACATCATCTCTATAGAACGAAGATCTGGTAGTGTGATCGTTCAGTGTGAAACCCCAAACTGTTATGAGTATTGTTCTTAGAATAACTGATATGGAGCATTGCTTGTGAATACAGCTCAAGTTTCCAATAAAGCCAGCTGATTTGAAGAAAAGGATTGAAAGCCTGATTGACCGGGAGTACCTCGAGCGGGACAAGAACAATCCCCGGGTTTACAATTACTTGGCCTAAATCAAATCTGTCCACAAAGTTCCATGTAATGTACAGTTTACTTTGTATTTTTCATTTTTGTTTTAAGAGAATCATTGTAATTGTAAAGTGTTTGTTTTTTTTGGTCAAGATTCTGTGAAGATTTAGATTTACTTAAAAAGTTCATACTGTTTTCTTTTCTGCAGTTTTGTCCGTAGATTATGGGTGCCCTCAAAGTTTTTCTTATCGAGTCAATAGGATCACAAAGCTGATAAAGTTTTACAATCGAGCTGTAACATATCTGCATTACATGGATTTAAGCTCTTCATAGTTATCAGTTGATCAAAAGCGGTTATAAGAAAAGCATGGAACAAAGAACTGCAAAGTCATGCCATTGACTGCAATACCAAGTTATTATGTTGGCTTGAAAGGTTAAAAAAACATTTGCAATAACATTATAAGCATTTGTTACACAAACTCAATCCTATACTATTCCTCAGTAAGGTGCTATTTTTCATCTACTGCACGCTTTTATTCCCACAGATCTCAATAGAAAATTTATGCCAGGAGGAAGAACAAAGTGAATTGCTTCATTCAGCTTCAATGAAGATCAATAACATGATATGAACACAATAAAGATGAATCTCTCAATAGACTGATAAGTCCCGGGTCCTAGATTCATATACAAGACGTGATTACAAAGATATATGAAATTATATGACAAGACGTGATTCAGTGATTGGATGTTTAAGCTCTATAGGAGACCAATATCAAATTACAAAGATATATGAAATTATATGACAAGTAAAATCATTAGTGAAGAATCCTCATTAGATGTAACAAAGTGCCAAACATTGAACTAAAACTTAATGTAGCATTTTACTCTTCGTATACACCACCCATGACATGAGTATTTACAGTAACAAAGCAACTTGATACAAAAATATCGGGTCACTGTTTCTAATCTTAGGTTACAAGTGTCTATTGAGAAAAACATGAGTATCATGATAACTTTTTAATCTAGTAATATGAGGATAACATCAGAATGATTAAGAGATTTGTAAAGGAACGATCATCAGGAGAATAGATATCTTAACTATTTGGAATTGGAGCCTTGTTGCTACTCTAAGAGCTTTATAATTTTAGATGATCACAGTTTTTATTCAACAACATGCAAAACAAGGTACTGAAGAAAAAGAAAAAACCTTGGAGCTTGGGAGCACGTCAAATATTTCTGGTTAAGCAAACAGGACCTGAGAGCTGGAGGGTGTCAAGTCCGAGAAACTCACCGGTGCATCCACTACATGCCACCCAACAGAGAAGGCCGGTTTTTTCTCACAATCGCCTTTCTGATTCAGTCTCGAGATATGGCCCACAGCAACATGAAGATTACGACCCACAACATAAATCCTACCATTGCAGGAGTTCACAGCAAAAGGTTTGCATATCTGTTCTGGCAAAGCAGGGCCTCCAATTGTTTCCCATGAATCACAATCAGCATCATAAACCTTCAGTTTCATCCTCTCCAGCTCAGACACAATAAATAAGTGCCCATCAATCACCACACTCGAACCAGTCCAACCTTCCCTTAACCCAACAGCCATACTCTCCCAGTTATCGGTCCTCGGGTCATAGACCTGACCTCTAGGAGAGACATAAAATGGCCACAACCACCCCTCAGTCACAAGAAGCTTCCCATTAAGAACCGCTGCATCATAGGACGCCATATTGGTTCCCATGTTAGCTATAGGCTGCCAAATCCCCTTAACAGGATCCAGAGCTTCAGCTGAATCAAGCTCAAAGAGATCGCTGCTGTTCCCCCCAGCCACGTAGATCATTCCATCGATCACCCCACTTGCAAAAAACGAGCGAGCGGTGATCATCCGATTCATCACGATCCAACGGTTCCTTTGCATCTCGTATTTCAGTACTACATCGAGCGGACAATCCACATCAGATACCATACCCCCACAAACAAAAAGCGTTCCCTCGTGAGGGATTGCAACACACCTAAACCCGTGGGGACAAACCTTATCCTTGCAAGGCATTGCCGGGATAGTGTGCCAAGTGAAGCTGGTGAGGTCAAGAACCTGCCACTGAATCTTCCCGGTGCACTTGTGGAAACCAAAGACAAAGAGCCAAGGGTCTTTGAACCCTAATTCTCTTCTTCGAGTAAAGAACTTTTCTTTAGTGCCAAAGAGTAGATGCCAACGCTTGCAGACGGCTCTGCAGGTTGTGTGGGTTTGGACTGGAAGCCGGAGGAGGCAGGTCAGGGCAACATCATCTGGAAGGCCCGGGATAAGGGGCCCTCTCCTTAGAGATTCCTCTAATTCTGATGGAGGGTTCATCAAAGATGATTGAATCACAGCTAATCTAAATTTGGGGGATAACGTCATTTGGGAATCCCCTAATTTCTGTACCGGCCCTTGATGAGAAGAAAGTAGAACCCGTTGCATTCTTGTCTCCAAAACACCAATATCTTCAAACCCTTCAGCAAAGTAATAGATCCCTCATCCCAATAATTCTATTCTATGTCACTATAAGAGCTGAATTTGCAACTAAGAGACCCAAACTGTAACACCAGCACCCAATCTACTCCAATGTTTCAAGTAACCTACCTGTATTCAACTGTTTCAATCAAAAATGAAACCCTAAATTTGAACTTGGGCTAAAGTAAGGGATGAATCCTCTCCATAAAACCCTCACAAGAAATGATCAAACAAACACCAATTACACACACAACCCCTTTCAGAAGACACCAATTCAAACTCATATGAATTGAAGATGTGAACTTTAGCACACATACATCAGAACATTTTCATCTCCACCTTAACATATCAAAGATGCTAACTTCAGAATCTAAGAGATACAGGACAGATAATCAACTGAAAAAAATACCTACAAAGCAACACCCAACAAACATACCCATGTATGTACAGTCAAAATTAAAAACCCACAAAAATCCAGTTCAGAAATCAGACAGGAATTGATTTCCCATGGCCTTTAGAATATGCAAGAACCCAGAGACACATTTCAAGCAATACAAACTGCAGAAAAAGACCCAAACAGCTGAGACAATGAAAAAAAGGAAAAGTTGAAAGCCAAAACAGGTAACACATGAACTTACAGGCAAGAAGGGTCAATTAAAAATGGTAACTTGATGAGATTTGGAGCTCTGAGAGGTGACCAGAACCAGAAACCATCCCTTTTTCCTTCTTCTTCTTCTCTAAAGGAAGATGATTAAATTATTCTCTGGCAAACATGATTCTGAGCTCATGCAACCTCAGGCGCTGGCAAAGCGCGTAAATATCTGTCAGCTACGGATCAACTGGTTCTGTAATCATCACATCCACAGCGTGGTCCAAACGCGCTATGCTTGCGGGTGGAATAGCCAACTCTACTACATTCTTAGCCAAGCAGACTTCATGAAAATGAGTTTATGCTCATTTAAGCAAAGTGCCAAAGCTTTATGATAATTGATAAATACACAAAAAAAAGAAACTAGTTTTAAGCTATAATAATTTTCGTTTCAACTATTGACATGTATATTTTAGTGAAAATTACAATAATAACCCTGCTTACCTTTTGTTTATAAAGGAAAAATTGAATAACTATACCCAAAAGCTGTCTCTCTCGTGTTTTTATATCCAATATTTATTTCTTTGAAATTTATATTTGGAAATCAAGTTTTACCGAGGCTAACCCTTTGCTTTATCGGCTTATTATCCTTCTTTCACAGAGCTTGCCATTTTCTCTCTCACACGCCCGGAACCCCTTTTTTTCGTTGCGAAACGATGGAGGCCCGACGAACACACATGCCGATTGGACTTGACGCGATCATTCACTGACCGCCTCGACACCGGGGCATTGACG
>JAYMSU010000955.1:0-11645 GCA_036897765.1 Erodium chrysanthum | reverse complement strand
TACATGGTATGGAGGACAAGACCGAACAAGGTATATGTCAATAGTTCTCGTGTTTTAGCAAAGGGAAGTTTGTAAAATCCATATGATTTGGTTATGAATATGCATTGGTCCTATTCTAGTGATCATGTTGTTGCCAAGTCCAAAGTTGTTGTTATCACTATGGTTGTGGTGTCTGTGTTTGTTGTTGTTGTTATTGTTTTGGTTGTAGTGGTTGTGTTTGTGATTATAAGATTGTTTGATACTTTATATTTATATTACATGATAAAATTTATCATATATTTTTTACTTAAATAAGATATCCCAATATTGTGGTTGTTTTTGTTGTGGTTGTTGTTGTTATGACTGTGGTTTCGATGTTTGTGGTTGTTGTCGTCATAACGGTTGTGCTTTTGTTTACAAGACTGTTTGATACTTTGTATATACATAACATGATAAAATTCATTTAATATATATTTGTTTATTATTTCTTTCTACTTGAAAAGGATCGATACATTTGTTACGTAACAAAATAACGCCAAAACTATAAATGTCCGACTTGAATATCAATTGCTCATTCTGAAATTATTGTGGTTCCATATATCCAAATGTGCCCACAACCTTAGTCTTAACATGGGTCTGCCCACCTTCGGACCCAAAGTTCGCTTGTGTGTTTGTCTTGAAATCGTGAGATGAGGATTAGAGGAGGTTTTTTTTTAGGTTATAGGGAATTTAGAGAATAGCCTTAATTGTTTAAAAGTCAAACAATATTTGACTGTTTAATATAACAGATTTTTCCTTTTATTTTTTTTACTATTCTTTTTTCATAGTGTATTGAAGATGGATTTTGACATCCAGAATATTAGCGAGATATGGTGAGGGAACGAAGAACAAGGCGAGATGTAGGAACAAAATGCAATTTGCAGTCCGACCTATCAACACCTCCGGACTGGTCACATGCACTAACACCGACTGCTGATTGCTGAAGAACATTTCCAAGTTCTAATGCCTACTGCTGAAGAACATTTCCAAGTTCTAATGCGCAGGATTTGAACTATCAGACAATATTACTCATGCCAATCTGAAACTCTCATCATTATATACAAACGGTCGCTATGCTATGCACTCAGAACATCCCAAAAAGCTAAAATAAACACAAGTCGGAAAATAAAGGAAAAATTATTATAGCTACTACTCCTGTGCGGGCGGGGCGGGCTATGAACAGATGACAGTGCTTCTAAAATAGCCCAGGCCCAGGGGAGATCATTGTACAAGATCCCGTCCGTATACATCATTCATAGGCCTCTCCTCTCCCTCCCTCCCTAATGTACATTCTTCTATCCCGAGCCAGCGCCTACTTGTCTGGGAATCCCCCAAAGAGCAGCAGCGAAGTATTCACGCGCTGCCTACTATCTGGCAACAGCTGCTCTGTTTTTGGTGCTTCTTCCTTGTCAGGGAAGGGAAATGAGAGAGACAGTGAAAGGGAAGCAGACACATCTTCCTCTTCCTTTGCCTTGTCTGGAAGATTCTCGTGGCTGCTCTGCTTATCTACCATTCCGGCAAGAAAAGGTAGGAACCCTTTATTTGCCGGTTTTCTCTCACCGCCTAAGGCCAGCTCAAGATTTGGGACTCTCTCATGAACTTCAGACTTGGACCCTTTCCAAGCAATGGAATTATCCCCCAATTGCATCTCCTTGACATTGTGTGAAGCCACAGGAAAGAAGAACTTTTCGGCGGTTCCCGAATCCTCAAGAATCACCTTCTTATCACAAGGCCTCTCGTATCCCTTTTCTCTAGTTGATGAACAAGGAGGTAGATCATCAACTTCATCTCTAGATCTGTCATACCCATATGCTCCACTGCCACCCGTGTTCATCTTCTTTCTTTGGCCCTCTCCTGCTGCTGAACTATTCCAAATCACGTTTTGACTTGTCCCCGTAGAAGCTTCCAGTGGTGTTTCATCAAGATCAAAGTGTGGGCGTTTCCTGCTGAACTGCCAGTTATTGAGCTCTTCATTCTTGTTCAGGTCCCTCCCCAAACTTGGATCAGACACATCTTTCATCAAATCAAATTCATGTTTGACTGCATCTTTCCCACTATCAATAACATCCGCTCTTTTCTTCTCATCAAGACTTACTTCATTTACATCCCAATCGCCAATTGGAAGAACTTTATTTTGTTGCTTATCAAGTGAAGTACCACAATGCACTGACGTCTTCTTAACTTCATTGTAACTGCTATTTGCACCAAATGATCTAACAGAAGGTTGAAGGTCCACACCCCACCCACTATCTAGGTCACTAGTTTCTTTCTGCAGAGAAAAAAAAAACAGAGCATCAAACTGAATACAGAACCAAGTAAACAATCACGAACGAGAACTCACATGGTAAGAAAAACACACAGCGTACTTCACATCAAAAATAAATATATGGAAATTATCACAAACTTCCTTGAGGACAGGGCCTCCATCTATGTAGCTCTCTTTTGAACTAAAACCATTTTTTATCATCAAATTCCAGTGAACACGGAAATTTTTAAATAAATGTATGCGCTCTTATCTCGATTTACATGATGAGCACTGCATTAAACTTTGTATTAGTGTTGAAGTCAGTAAAACATAGAGAAACCCTAAGCAACCAAGGTGGTGATATATTTGGGAAAATCTGAACCACCCACATATTATGGAGCAGATGAGTAAAAAGATCACAGGGAAACCATGGGATGATCCTCATGGGACCCCAAAATGGTGGGAGCCTTCGTGCCCTGGCCACCTTTTACAAGCAAAGATCAGATGAACCCCATCAATTCTTGCTAGTACAGTTGGTTCTAACTGCATCCAAATACTCAGAAATTTGCATTTTTAGCTTACTTTCTTTTTTTCAGAAAAATATTTTCTTATGTATAGATGAAGTTAAACACAATTTCATACGAGGTTAAGACTATCTCAGCAAATATTGCTCAAACTTTTAAAACTCATCCCCCTGTTACAGTTCACAATATCAGAACAGCCCATTTATAACTCGAGTTAGCTACACTGTTTCAATTCCAAACGTTACCACATGCCACACCTTCTGGAAACTTTAATTCAAAACAAACTATCCCGTCTGTGCTAATTAGGACAGTCCTAATTCTTGGACCCAAGTAATCTCATGTCTCTTAAAATGCAATACAAGACAATAGTATACTTCAAAACAAATACCGTACTGCAGACTAGTACATCAAATTTCTCCAACGAATATCACTACAGATCAGGCAAGTATGACATATGGGGCGTCCATTTTGGGTCAAACATCATATCCAGAGAGGGTATAAGAATCCACTGGTCATCACTGACCAGTGTCCAGGACAAAGAAAACCATATCAAGTGTGAAAGGAAAGTTTAATCACTAATGAAGTAGTAGATACATACCACAGTCGTGTTGGTATATCTGCTTTCCTGACCAGACACTGAACTGCTCGTTCGGATCTTAGGCAAAGAGTGAGACTCGACTGGACTATGCTGTTGCTCTGAAACAGCCACTGTTCTCAAACATTTCTGATCAAGAGGCTCCGATTTGATATTACAATCCCCATTTGAGTTTCGAGCAGATAGACGGTCAGATGCCAAAACTACATCAAAAGATTTGTCACACGAAGATAGATTCTCATCCTTAAGCGTAGGTGAAGAATGGTTTTCTGAAGAAGATACCAGAGTACCAGGAATATCTGTGTCCACTGATGGGATATTCAAACTAGGTATATCTAACTTAACTGAAGAACCAGATGTGTCATATGCACCATTTGTTTTCTTTCCCCTCTTTCCCCTGAACACCCCCCATAGGAAAAATAGCATATTCCAACCTGCCAAGAATCAATAACATCTTTAGCATGTAAAACAATATATAGTCAAGTCAAGAGAACAATAAGAAGATGACAAAATTAAGTTTCTGTAGTGCACAATTAGATCATGGTTGTAAAATCAACAATGTTAAGAAGTCACGACAGATAAAAATTCGGGACCAGCATAAGATGGAAAACAATAAGAAACTTCAATAAACCAATGCATACTTTCTTCTTTTAGTGACATTCAAACCATTGAACATGATAACACATTTTTTACCAGTTGTTAGGCTGAGAACCAAAACATAAGCATGTAAAATACCAAAACTTACAAAATATTGGAGAAAACATTTCAATTGCAAGTCTTATATGCGAATTCGAAAGAAAAAAGCTACCAGCATATTTAGCTAATATCATGCATGTTTATCTACAAGTTAGTAGCAATAACAACATATAGCTTTAAAAGAAATGAAAGTCTACCAAACAACCAAAAACTAAATAAAGCAATTGCAGTTTTATGCTCCAAGTATGCTCAAATACAATATCTCAATAACATAGCACTAACCCATATTGAACACCAATCAGAGCAATGTAATTAGTGTAACTATTATGATACTATCAAATTCATTGATATCATACGAACACTGTAGCTTAAGTAAATAAGAGCAAATAGTGTTATTCAGCCACAATATTTTGATTACATTTTATTGAAATAGAAGAGAATTGATATATTATTGATTCTCTTCTATTTCAGTGCGGTATTAGAGCCAATTTGACTTGAGTCTATCGCCCATTTGAAGTTCCCTCTCCTTTGACCTTTGGCCCACTTTGTACCTTTCCAGTCCACACATGCCCACATATAGAAGGAAGACAAAATCCTAATACAATAAGTGTTCCTTCCCTCTGAGTCCTTCCGGTCTAACAAAGTGGCCCAGATATAGAGGAAACATACATATACTTCAGGAGTGAAAGTTGTCCGCATGTCGACCACATCAATAAAGGAGGGAAAAAACTCTCGCACAAAGAGGAGCTTGAAATAGTGCATTGCTCAAAGAGAGAAAAATTGAACTATATATAAAGGAAAAAGTCAAACCCTGCTATAGTGGTTGGCCTATTAGTGAGTGAATCCCAATCCATAATATAACCCACTAAAATTTAACAAATCCTTTCAAACCCAAGTTCTGTATCATATATTCCAGAAGAAAGGAAACACTGCTAAAGAACTATACAATTCACACCAGTGCGTTTCATATATGACAAGAATATGATACTGAAAAATCATTGTAAGTGCTTGTATGGTCTCTTTTAGTGTAGATCTTGCATATAGATCCCACAATGATAAATTTCTTGAAACTTAAAGCTCAAGGCATAGCAAGACATCAACAAAGTCGCTTTTACAAGGCAATATAAACTGGAAAAAAATCTTACGCTGGAATTTCTCGGGAAGTTGGTTAGATGGGAAAACTAAGAGTTCAACGCCATCGATATTTCCTTTAAGAGCCAAATCATTCTTCATCATGCTTTCAACTAACCACTTGTAGTTCCTCTGGTAACTGTAGGAAAGCATAAAAACACTTGAATGCAAACAGGAGAGTATGACCAAAAGAAATTGCTCAAAGAAGTATAACTTGATTCAAATTAATGCATGCATATGCCTGCAATACTAATTACCTCTCAAGATCTTTGGCAAAGAAGTAAAGAGCAATATTTTCTTCCTTAGTACCACATTCATGGAATTGCTGCGGCCATATGCTCGACCGGGGTACTTCACTAAAAGAGACATTGTGAGGAAATGTATTCATCACTTCAATAACTTTCCGTGATGCAGAAGTTGATACATGAGCTTGAAGTCCGGCACACATATCTGGCTGCTTTCCACCTCTATGCAGCTCAAAATTGCCCCTGCATACAAATACGAGTTTAAACATTTCAAAAATGATGTGAGAAGAGACAATCAGTAAATAGTTCAGAGAAATTAATAGGATCATGGTATCATACTGCCAGATGTATTCATGTTCTGGAAGTGCTATTGGTTTACAAACCGTCGCTGCTGCAAAGCCATAATTGAACACTTCTCTTACGATTGGCATTGGCTTTCCATCCGAAGGAAAAACAGTATCTGTATCCCCCACCTTCAAAGAATCTGCAGCTTCTCCTGGATTTGAAGCTGTTTGCTCCATTTTGTTTACAATCATTGGTTTGAAGGAGTCTGAAATACTGCTCTGAAAAACTGCTTTCCCATCATGTATCCCCCCTTCAGCATACATCGTGTTCCTCAAAGTGCCAGGAACTGACGATTTATCTTGGGAAGCTGGTTCACCATTCACGTCCATGTTCGAAACAGACAGCTCTTCAACCTTGACATTTGCTAGTTTCTTTTTGTAAATTCCAGGCTTCTTGAGCATAGCCGCAGTTATTGCAGCTTTTAACTTGTTGCCTTCATTCAACTCTTCCCTGGAACTTCTTGCAGTGGAAACTTGTATACCAGAAGCCCGTGGACTCGCAACTGAGCAAGATTCAGTATCATGTCCAACTTCTTTACACTTTTGGCAGGCAACCGTTCTTAGACTAGTCGTTCTTGAGTGACCAGTGAAACTTTCCTTTGCTTTCTCATTCTGATTTGTTGATTCCCGTAATCGAGAAAGCCCATCGTGTAGACCTCCATTAGCCTTTCCGGATGGTCTATCAGCAGTCGAAGAACTGGATGAAGGCTCCTCCTTATAACTTGATTGATTTGACTTCTGCTCTGCAGATGAAACTCCAGCTGCATAAGGAAAACAGCATAATCATCTCTAAACCTCACAAGAAATAAATACAGAAAAAGGGACTAACATAAAACAAGGAAAAAGGCAAGGAAATAATGGAGCCATATACATAGTTTGTGCATGATCACCACAAAAAAGAAATGCTACAGACAGTACCTGAAACATGAGTGGTTTCTGTTCCTTTGCGGCCAAGATTGCTGGTTGATCTGGATAAAGAAGTTAATTTGCCATCGGATTGGCCAACCTTCAGATCTCGGTTATTGCTTATGGACGAAAGTGAAGATTCACCCCGAGAAGTGGGTTTCTGATAGCCTTTAGGTGAAGAGACTGCAGAACTGATCTTTGCTGAACTAACCACAGGGCGATCTAACTTGGGCAAATTCTTCCTTTCTAATGAGTTCCGATCTTTTGTGTGCTTTAGTCCCTTGAAATCCTGATCCTGAGAAATTTTAGGTGTGAACATTTTAACTCTTGACTCAGTCCCATTAGATCGGCCTGAGTTCGTGGATTTAAACGATGCAGATTTGCCCAACGTTCTAACAGCTCCATCCTTCATACCAAAGGAAGCATGTTCTCTAGCCCCTTTCTGCTTTAGTGGAACATCATCTACAAGTTTTACCTTAGGTTTAGAGCTTCCTGTACTGAATGAATTTGACTTCAATAAAGCACCTGTGACAAAAATTCCAATTAGGTGCTAAAAAACAGGGAGATGGTTGACATCCTGACGAGAAACAAGTAACAGTAATTCAAATAAGATTGAAACCTTTGGATAATTGAGGGCGTGAACCATTGGAAGGAGATCGTACACTTTCTGCATAATCATTACTGGAATGGATACCATTAGAAGTTTGATGGGCTGGTCTGACTTTCCCCTTTTCTAAGCTCTTGAACGAAGAATCCCTAGATAGTGCAGATGTTCTGATGGGGTTCGGTTTTGGTGATCCTATACTAGCTTCAAGGGCCTGCCTTTTCGCTGTTGAACCAACTTCGAAATTTTCAGCTGTTCTCTTACTAGAGACGCGTGGGCTTGAAGTAACTTTGCTTGTAGCTTTTGAACATCTCGCTTCAAGTTTCAAAGGGAGTTCATTGATCGAATATCCAGATGAGTGACTGCTAGCATTTCCACTTTCTCCGTCAGTCTCACTTTGGTTCCGGTTTTCACTTTCCACAGCAAACTTGCATTCTTCACAAAGCCATTCACCTTCAGGAACTTTTTTCAGCATTTCTCGCATGCAATAGCTGATGGCCAGCAATAACAGCATCAAGAACATACAGGTTAAAGTAAGGATAGAAAATTGATGAAACTAAGAGAAAGAAGGATGCTTACGTGTGCTCTGCGCCATCACTACACCTACTACATACAGCAAGTAAATCCTCTCTACCAGCATCCCCACAAATATCACAAACTTTGACCTGTTCACAGACAAAAGGATGGGAGTATGTCAACATAACTTTTTATCCTAAATGAGAAAACAGGATAAATAAGATAATGGGTTCACCGCATAATGCCCTCTAGAAAGAACATCAAAACTGTTTGGAAAAGCTATTTAAGAGGGACCTAACCATATTTCAAATCTCATCACATTTTTAACTCATTTGGTCACACTCGAGTAACCTCCATCCAGTTCAAACTACAATGAAACAAACTATAAGGATAGTGAGATATTCAGATGAGCGTGAGATTCTAGTTCCTAACATAGAGTCCTTTCTTCACACTCAGTTACCTTTCTATTGTCTCTCACCGAACAAATAAACTATGAGAAGAAAAAAAGAAGCTGCAGCTTTTGGGTGGTTAAACCCATAAGCATGGCATGGTAAACATATTACAGGATGCACCAAAAAATGTGAACATAAGGAAATTTGAAGGAACCAGAATGAATGAAACAAGAAAATGATGCAAGAGATTTCAGTTAACACACTGTTGCAGTAACATTCATGTAGAAAGTAGAAGCACACTTACATCCTGTTCAACGATATCTGATTCTTCCGTCTCATCCCCAGATGGAGATTCCTGGACTCCAGGTAACTCAACCAGCTCCTTTGATTTATCAAGGTCTTTAGTTTGATCAGAACACTTGAAAGTTTCATCTAGTTGTTCCCTAATTTCCTCCTTAATCTCTAATTTTGACTTGGGAGAAATTTCTCCCATGACCTTGGAACCCTCTTCAATCAAGCCATCCTTACTGTCTTCACATGTTGTAGGTTTCTGGCCATAGGCAATATCAGCTCCTGTGTCTTTTGCTGATGAATTCATATATTCAGACAGTTTTTCTAGGGGCTGCATCAAAGTGTTCTCTTCCAAACCCTTAGCATTCAAATTGCAAGGAAATGAATGACTTTGGCAATGAGAATTTAGACCTTCAACCTTTACTGTGCTTGCTACACCATCAATATTTTCGTTTACAGGTGTCTCCGCCGGCTCTAACTTGTGGGAAGAAATATCAATCAATAAACTAGGTGGCACCTGTTGAATGGAATTATCAGCACATCCACCAGGCACAACAGAATCTCCATGAATGAATTTCACACTGTTCTGTTCATCCAGATTAGCTGTAGCAACTTTACTACCAACTGAGATTGAACCACAAGACATATTTTTTGAATCTATATTCCTATTTGGACTATCCTCAACTATGCTAGAATTTTTAGATGTACTAACACATGAAGTAAGATCATCATGGCCCTCAACACCTTTAGAATCCTCAACACAGGAGACTTTCTGATCGAAATCACACTGTGGATTATGAGAAAACTGATCCTTCGCCACTGTTCTGCCAGAGGTTAACTTCTGCTGAACCACATCTTCTGAAGGATCAGATATGCTAGAAAACCTTGCGAATGCTTTGCTTTCAGCATTTTGAGTGAAAGAATCGTGACTGAAACTCACACTGACTTGGTTACCGGTTTCACTTGCAGCCTGCTGTTGGTTCTCACATTCTCTGCTCTTACCAAGTGCCAAGACCTCACCTTCATTGATAGAATACTGGCTGGAAGCATTTTCGCGACAGCTTTCATCAGAAAATTCATTACCCTTTGATCCCATGTGGAGCCCGTTACGATGCATGCAAGATGAGCAAGGAGCAGAGCAGACGTTGCAAGTCCCAGATTTAGATTCTGAAAAAGCTCTCTGACTCATGGAATGTTTGCCAGCTCAAGATGGTACCTAAGGCTACAGATCAAGTATTAAAGAAACAATATGAGAGTGAACTAAGAGAGCTGAATCACAAACTGCCAATTGAAAAATTAATAGAAAATGAGCATAGACAGAAAATAAGACCACCGTAATGAGGAATGGGATTCACAAAACAAACATTTCGGAACGCTATTTAAACGGTAAATATGAGAACCAGGTTTGGTAGCAGAAGTTGTTGAAGTCGAAACACAAGTTGTCTCAAGCCGCTTTATTGCCTAGCAATTACACGCTTATTGGGTGTATATTCATCATTAAAAAGCCTTTAATTCTTTTCCAGCATATTTATGAAGAAACGGGTGCTTAACAGATCTTCAGGCAAGTTAACAAAAGGGAGCAGAGTTGTGTATAAGACTGCAGGACCAGTTTGATCCTACGATATTCACATAGTTTTTATGAATCATAAAATAGTTGGGAGAAGATATAAAAATGAAAAATTAAAGAAGGAGAAGATTATCATAATTCAAAGTTCCATTTATCTAAATGGCAATACAGACAAAAACACAACTTAATGGTCCAATTCCACATCTAAACATAACTGAACTTCTAGTTATAGAGCAAATACTTCATTATAATATTGCCAGAATTCCCCTATTGCAAGATAAATGTCCATGTTAGAAAACTACACACCATCCAGGAACAAATTACCATTATCTAAATGAACAAAGATAAAATTTGTAGAGTTAGTTTGCTAGAAGCAGTAATTACTCATACCTTCTTATCAGTATAACTCTCTTCGTCAATAGGTAGGAATGAACTGAAGAAAACAGAAACAGTAAGATCTCTATTCATGAAAGAAGCCTTATTATAAAACACTTTATAAATAATATAACGATCGATTGTAGAAAATAAGGGAACATAAAATGCAACATCGTAAGATGCAGAATAAGCTAATAGAAGTAAAAAATTCGAATCAGAACGGGACTACAATCTTACATCTATAAAGATACACAGAAGTATAATGAGATGACATGTCTTGCCAAAAGACTATTAACCATACAAAAAAATACACTTTCATCAAAATGCAAGGAGATTGTTCAAAAATTAACCAGGTTTTTTTTTTTGAGGAAATTAACCAGGTTTAATATGTAAATAGTCGTTAATAAATGAGCAAAGAGTAGTGAACAAGATAAATAAATATGTATAGATAAAACTAGAAAGCACATTCATTAATTTACAATGGCACTCACTCCTACATCATCGCCTACTTCAACACTCCATAATACATGCAACTCCAAACATGTAATAAGCAGTTCATTTCGCCCTCTAATGCATAAAAACCAAAGCTTTTCACTACTAGTTATAGCATGCCATGATAACCAATGATTCTGAACTGTTGAACGAGTTAATAAATCAAAACGCAAAAGGAAACGATCAGACTAGAAATAACTAGTATAGTAGCATATTAATACCTCATTGCTAGGGTACAAGATAATAAGGGGAAGTTGCATTTCTAGTTGCACTACAACCAGTTCGTTAGCATCCATAGAAATGGAAACCAAACTAAAGATAAAGCTCAACAGGTTAAACCTTCTATCAGTACGATATTCTTTCATGATAACCCATCATAAACTCACACCCAAGTCAACGCTAGCACTCCACTGAATTATCCCAAACTTCTACAGTCATCCATTTTCAAAGATATTTGAAACTAAAACATGCCCAATTCTTACGACTTAGGATTTTAGTGATAGAATCATCAGAAACCCATGAGAAAAGCCTACCAACTTCATAAGTTTTTAAGTCCTGGACACACAAACTAGACAGTAGACACCACTTTGAAATTGAATGATTGAACGACCATACAGAAGACAAGAAAAACAGCATGCATTTAACCAGCTATCTCACCATATTCTTCTGACTTTCATGATCCGTCTCGTCCAACGGCCCTTTAC
>JAYMSU010000954.1:0-11653 GCA_036897765.1 Erodium chrysanthum | reverse complement strand
GCGGCGACTGCCGACCACCAGACCTGGTTTTTTTCTGGCATCCTCTCCGACCGGTGTCGGTTTCTACCGGTATTGCCGACCTTAATAGAACTCTAACTATTTCCGTCCTCGTGCTTGCCGTCGAGCCACTCGGTCTTGGCCGTGCAGATGAAGAACTGCGATCCGTTGGTCCCGGGGCCGGCATTCGCCATGGACAGGATCCCTGGCCCGGTGTGCTTCTTCACGAAGTTCTCGTCGGCGAACTTGGCGCCGTAGATGGACTCGCCGCCGGTTCCGTTCCCGGCGGTGAAGTCGCCTCCCTGGCACATGAACCCGGGTATCACGCGGTGGAAAGACGATCCCTTGAAGTGGAGGGGCTTCCCGGAGCGGCCGGTTCCCTTCTCGCCGGTGCAGAGGGCGCGGAAGTTCTCGGCGGTGCGCGGCACGACGTCGGCGTAGAGCTCCATCACGATCCTGCCGGCGGGCTGGCCACCGACGGTCATGTCGAAGAAGACCTTAGGGTTCGACATAGCTGAAGAGATTGATTGCTGCTGGTTTATCCTACTGAGTATTGTGAAAAAAAGCGATGCAAGGGTTTAGCAGGAGATGGAGAGGTTTATATAGTGGGGCTAGTGTTGTGAATCTCTATGGGTAGTAAATCAATGCCTTTGATCGGTTTCCACGTGGCCAAATCTCAACGGGTCGGGACAAGGAGCGGGCCTAACCAGGGTTCGGTTAGGAGCAACTAGGGTTAGTTAAGATCTGAGGCAGAGTTGGTGTAAAGGAGACGCATTTAAACGGTGCCGTTTTAGGCTAGGTATAGAACAAAGGCTTCTCTGTACACACTGCTCTGTTGTAAGTGGAGTGAAGTTATGTCAAATGCTTAGATGGTTGATCTGAATATAAAAACTTGCTCTGATTGTTTGAAGTTGTTAACACATTAATTAATTAATTAATTAATATATGTGATAATCACAATAACAATGAACCAAATCACTCTCTATCAGTGTGTTTCCCATTATTTGTTTTTGTGTTGGAAGGAAATGTTATTGCTTAACGCAAACACAGACACTTAAACTTGAAGCAACACTCATCCTAGTTACAGCAAAAGATTAGTAATCAGAGCGGCTTAAGGGTGAGGAAACAATGGTGGGAATTTCCCAAACTTGGGATGGTGAAAGTACTTGGGAGGGAACGTGGAAAAGGGAGGAAGCTTGACAAGTGGTGGGAATGGTTCCTTTTTAGGGAACTTTGGAAGGTGCGGGAATAACTTTTTGGGGATTTCTGGGATCGGAGGGAGAGGTTCATAGACAGGAACAAGAGGCGGAAGCGGTGGTTTCTCGTAAATTGGTACAGGTGGTGGAAGAGGTTCCTTATAAATGGGCACAGGTGGAGGAAGCCGCTTTTTGTAGATTGGAATTGATGGAGGAAGTGGTTTCTTGTACACAGGAATTGGTGGAGGAAGCGGATGTTTGTAGATTGGCACTGGTGGAGGAAGTGGCTTCTTGTACACAGGGACGGGTGGAAGAAGCGGCTTTTTGTAGATTGGAATTGGTGGAGGAAGTGGTTTTTCACAAATTGGCACTGGTGGAGGAAGCCGTTTTTTGTAAATTGGCACGGGTGGAGGAAGTGGCTTCTTGTACACGGGGACCAATGGAGGAAGCGGTTTTTTGTAAATTGGCACGGGCGGACGAAGTGGCTTCTTGTAGACAGGGACTGGTGGTGGAAACGGTCTTTTGTAAATTGGCACCGGTGGAGGAAGAGGTTTTTTATAAATTGGTACTGGTGGAGGAATCGGCTTTTTATAGGTTGGAACATGTGGAGGAAGTGGCTTATTGTATATTGGCACCGGTGGAGGGAGCGGTTTTTTGTAGATTGGGACATGTGGAGGAAGCGGCTTATTATATCCTGACATCGGTGGAGGCGGAGGAAACGGTTTTTTGTATACATGCACCGGTGGAGGGAGTGGCTTTTTGTAGATAGGGACATGCGGAGGAAACGGCTTTTTGTATGTCGGGACCGGTGGAGGGAGTGGTTTCTTATAAATAGGGATAGGTGGAAGCGGTTTTTTGTAAATGGGAGGAACTAATGGAGGGAGCGGCTTTTTGTAGACAGGAATCGGTGGAGGCAGTGGCTTTTTGTAAATAGGAATCGATGGAGGGAGCGGTTTTGTGTGGATAGGAACCGGTGGAGGGAGTGGCTTTTTGTAGATAGGTATAGGTGGTGGAAGTGGTTTTTGATAAATTGGTACGGGTGGAGGAAGTGGTTTCTTAACTATCGGTATATATGGTGGAAGAGGTTTTTTGTAGATTGGAGTTGATGGAGGAAGCGGCTTCACAAAAATTGGCACGGGTGGTGGAAGTGGATTCTCATAAATGGGTGGAAACGGTTTCTTAAAGATTGGTATTTTGGGTGGAAATGTAGGAAACACCTTAGGAGGAAATGGGAAGGGTTTGTGGCCAAAGTTCTTCAAAGGTGGAAAGAACTTCTTCAGTGGTGGTTTAATGTGAGGAAACTTTAACTTGGGCAAAGGAGGGTACTTAAAATGAGGCCACAAGAATGCAGAAGTGCACAATGTTGGAGACAAGTTCAACTTCCCCTTGAGCTCAAAAATGTGCTTTCCATCGAGAGATTTAGACTTGAACACAACCTTTGACGACTCGTGGGCAAGGCATGGAGTTGCAGACGCGCTCTGAAGTTGCGCGTAACATTCCTCCTTCAACTTCATGTCTTCAACTATATCCTTTGGAAGAGAAACTTTGAAGTTTCCTTCTCCATCAACCTCCCCCTCCCCTCTTGTCTTCAAGTGTCCTTCGTCTATCTTGCACTCCACGGTTACTCTAAGACCTGCTCGAACGAAAATAACAAGATGCATACCAAACATTACTCGATCAAAGTCCTCTCATTATTATAACTTATGGAAATGTGATTATATGAGAATTGAACCCGAAACAATGAGAATGTGAATAACAAAATGTACCCTTGAGAGCATGTGTAGTCCTGATATTGGTTTGTGCGTATTCTCCGTCCCCAACGACTTCAACTGTTTGCTGCTCATTTCCGAGGCCGGAACTCGCAGCAAGCAATGTAAACAGCAAGAAGCATAGCAGGATACGCATTGGGAGTGTTGAGTTTTTGAGGGTTCAAACATTTTAGTATTATATATAGGACTAGGAGAAGATAGAGAGAAAAATGACATGTGATTGTGAGTTATAGGTTCGCCGACAGCGTAGTTAAGGTTGTCACATGAGGTTGAGGTCTCAAATTTGTTTGGAAGACCAAGTTAGCTTTTCACTTACATAACAATATTATAAGTATCTAGACACCTTCACTTATTAACTTGTATGCAATGTGTGTGAGAGTTTTGATAAAATATATTGGTGTCTTGATCTATCAATTCAACGTTTTAGTTGAATTTGTCATCTAATATGTTAACATTCTATTTGTAGAACACGTGGATCTTATCATCACTTGATAAACATCCTGAGTCTCGCGTTAATCAGCTTGCACATGAGCATTTTGAGACATTGAACTATCAACGTGGTTTTTTAGTTAAACAACTTTCTCATAATATATTATCATCTCACATCTAAAAAACATGAAACCCGTCAACTCGATATACATAAGTCGTTTGATGAGCTCTCTTTCTCGAACATCTAATTTTCTTCTGACCAAACTTAGTCTCACCTACTCCGGTCAATGCATATATATAATTTTACAAATAAATGCCATGGGATTTGCGGTGTATTAGCTGTGATCATTTTGCTTCAGTTTGGCCAGACTGGCGAAAGTTGATGAGACATGAAGAATTGATTGTTATCAACGCCGATCTCATGAAAGGAAATGTTGAGGTGGGGATCATGGAAAAGGACAGCAACAGTATGGCAATTTGAGGCAAATAAATTGACATCATGTGAATCAACTCCTTGCCACACAATGTTGACAAGTTCTAAGGTTAAATTGTATGTCAAGTGTTGTTGGTTTCAGCACACAAAAAAACTGTAGATACCCGATATTTGTATGTATGTCTAGAAACCTTGGATCATATCATCACTTGATAAAGATCGTAATGTCTTCCCATATTGAGTTGAATTTTTACATGGACCATGTTAGGACTTGATGGTCATTGATCGACACCACACAACTCATCTATTATCTTTGTCCCACATACACATAACCCATAAAGCCCAGTAAATGTTCGGTTGAGTGTATCAGATTATCCTAATTTGTATTAAAAGGGTCTATAAATGAGAATGTTGAATGCAAATATGTGCGCACATTTCAACAATCAAAAAGAGGGATTGGGATTGTGAACCAAAAACGGGAAAAGGCAAAAGCAAGTTTCGCGGTGAGAATTGAATCCCGAAATAAATGTGCATAGTTGACCACCCTAATTAACCACCAACAACATCTGTTATGGGAGTCAACTGACAATTCCAGCTTTCATTAGTCTGAGCTATTAGGAATGAAGCAGGAAAACTCAAATCAAATACGAGGATGATCATCATAAGAGAACGGAGATTTGTTGTTCTCGATCTGACAGACCAACGATAGAGATAAAATGTTCTCGCTCTAATCAGACAATTTCAAACACCTGTCCTGACCTGAAAATAGTGATTTGACAAAAATACACATAATTTGTCAAGAGAAGATTTCTATCTTGGTCTATAAACTTTTGTAGGTGCACAATTTATGTCCATTTCGGACAGGGGGATATTTCACGTGGTGCATCAGTAGCTTAAAAACAAACATGTGAGTGAAGTCAAGGCTTTAGGTATGTGTCCTTGCACAACACAGCCACGGGTTCTTAAATCATAAGGGGGTGCAAAAACCAGAGGTCTTGTTAATGAAGCTGCAATGCAATGGTTGTTACACTACACTTACCAATTAATGTAAGCAAGGATATACAGTTTGTGCTGAGTGCATAGGATTCATGGTTAGTCAAAAAGTAAAATGTCCGAGTCTGACTGAAAAATCTGCTTGACATGAACGGAACATATGTCTATCCTGAATAAAATAGAAATTAGAGCAGATAGACATGAGATTGAGACGTACTGAAAAGTATAATTAAGCATGACAAATTCCTCATGTTTAGAAAACTGAATCACTTCATCGACACTCAACTCTCAGGTATGGTATATAAGAGAAACTTGAAATGTATAAAATTCTTCTACGTGCTACAGCCTACAGCAGCAAGTAAAATTCGTTCCAGTCAAATTCCTCCCAAAATGAACTCTACTACTACTACTTGTGAGACTACAAGAGAGTGCACATCACATCACCGTGGGGTGGGTTTGTGCAGCTAACTTAGATGGATGATCTACTTCTTCTTCTTGGATTTGCTTGAAAGCGACTGAGTGTATGCGGTTCCCTGATCATCAAAATGGTAATATCAGTATATCTATCTGCTACTATTTCAAAGTGGAAAGGAGAACAAAAAAAATTCAGACCAAGATAACAGCACAGCAGAGTGAGATAATACACAAAGAAAGAGTTTTAGTTTTAGTTATGCTTTGTACGCACCTGCAGCCATTCGTCCATTGATGCATCTGTACTCCTGGTTCCAACCTCCACCTTTGGTGCTCTCTTAGTTTTCTAGGTAATACAAAATATACATATGAGAACTCTACAATTTGGTTTTGGTTTGAGAGGGAAAAGAGGGGACGGTACAACATAATGAATGCACACACATATGACCATCAGGCAGTTATATTATATGGATAAGAGACAGAAGATAAAAGTTAAATTTATGAACTTCTTTAATCTTTTTTATTTGCTTGGCAGGCAGGCAGAAAACAACAAACTTTATTCTCAGGATTCATCAAGTTCAATGACATTATTAAACCAAGGTTCAAGGTTTGAAAAGATTTGTGCAGAAACTACACCAAAACTGTCTGATAGCTTGACACCGCCACAATGGGAATTCAAGATATAAAAGGTATGTATATTTGCAACTAAAATATGTTATGGTTCTCTAAGTCGGCACTCTTACGAAAAGTTTATGGTAAAACAAAGTTGTAGCATACAAGTACCTTAGACAGCTGCTGAATTTGACCATGCACCCACAAACCGAGAAGCACAAGAAGAGCAATACCGAGGGTAATCAGGAAAACAGACTCAATACTGAGAAGACTACCGGCCTCAACAACTTCAATGGTACCGTTGTAGAATGTGCTTTGGTAGGGAGTCTGGTCAATCTCGTAGATGATGGTGCCAACAAGATCAAAGGTGCCCGGCTGCACAAAACAATTGCTTGAGCTAAAATAGTGGTTTCTTGCAAAATGTCTCATGTATATGAGTGCTAAAAGAGATATATACTGATACAAGAATGTGCTGGAAGGTAGAAGAATGTACCTGCAAGTACTTGCTGACGGCATAAATGTATGGGAAAGTAGCTTGAGCTGAAGGTGGAACTGTTGCTTTGTTAAATCCCTAAAATGTAAGTTTACATTAAAAAAACAAGTAAGAAACTAGGGCATTAATAATCTAATGACAATGACATGACAAAAAAGTGCACAAAGCAAAGGAAGTTGCACATATAACCAGTGTAAAATTACATATTAATGTTCAAATTAAATAGCAATAAATTTGACATCACGGCAAAAATGATACAAAATCACCATAGTTAGTTTATTATGATAATGAGACACTTAGTTTCTCCCAAAAAAGATAGGTGGATACTATTTGATATTGTGAGTATGATGATAAATGGAACAGGTAATACAGCATAACTTGTCTAGTGCATTGACATCTGATAGATCTCAAGGAACAGAAGTACGCCAAGCATAAGATACAGTCTATGCTTCTTTTAGTAGTTAATGTAACCCAAAAAGCATATAGATATGTAAAGCACAGTCAAGACTACTGCATTATATAGGTTGAAGCAAAACCAGATAAACATTTAAAAATTGTCCAATTGGATATTATAAATACGTTCTAAATATAATTGAAGTGGATGGATTAGGATTTAGGCAGGCAGTAAGGACTGAAGGTCCAATTAGTACCCATTTTTGAAGAGCGTACACATAAAACATATGCTAGTGGTGAAAGTACACAGACAAAATTACCTGTGCACTGAGATTCTGGACCAGCAGGCGGTGATCAAAAGGAAGATGCACACTTGCCTTAATCGCAATGATGTTCAAGGTTGACTCCCCTGTTTTCATCCATAAAGGTCAGGAAGCAAAGGAAGAAAAGTGAAACAGTTAAGTTGTTTGCCCAAACATCAACAAATGGTTCTTTGATTATTTGTAGCATCTAGAATTGAATAAAATACCACCACAACATTGCATTAAAAGAGCAACAATCAAACAATATGACAAAAAAATGAGAATGTTACCATCATTTTTCATCCCAACCAAGAGTTCACTTTCCTCCCCTGCTGGCACGACTGCATGAAGGAAGAAATCAAGTTAAACACGAGTGTCAATCACAAAAGTATTGCCACCTGTACAACATGGGAAAATTTCTTACTGTGTGCACTATTTTTGGGGAAGACACAAATAGTTTCCACGCCTGGGGCTGGATTAAGATCCTCACTACCATAATCTTCGATCTCCTCACCAACTATTCCCAAATCACTTGCTTCCTCAGAAGCCTCAACAACTTCTGCTTCAGAATCTGATTGACACCTAGCAACTATCAAGTAAAAGAATACATCAAATTACACAGAATGTTGTGGCAATGCAAAAAAATACCATCCATCAAGAAGTCATGCAAATAACTACATACCTCCTAACTTTGACTCAAAAACATATCCAAAATCAAATTCACCTCCAATGAACAGAAACAAATAATTAAATGCACGAGGTCTTTAGAAACTAATGGGGCCAGCTTTTTTATGAAAAAAATAACCAATGGCCACCGGAAAACCAAAGAAAAAGCAATTTGATAGCAGTAGTTTCCATAGATCAACCGATAATCAGAATCAAACTCAACGAAAATCCTTAAACAATTGCTAATTTGAAAACAGAGCATCTGGCACAAACTCACAGCTGAGAAGTCAAACCAGATCTCACCACACCACATATACGCACCGCAGCACACATGCAAGCATATAACCACAAACAAACAATTTAAATCGTGCATAAGAAACAGGATCGATTGAGTAGTACAAAAACGAATCAACCATCGATGAATGCATGAAATGTCACCACGAACAAAACAAATCTAGATCTGAGCAATTGAGCAGGAGGAAGAGAAAGAGAACCTTGCAGGAAGGGAGAGGCGAGGAGGAGGAGAGCCAAAACGAGAAGCCTAAGTTTCATCGCCATCAGAGAGAGCTCGTGGTTGTGCAGAAATGATCCGGAATAGAAGAGTCCAAAGGAAACAAGTAGCAGCAAAGCGAGGTTTGGTTATTGGGATTTATTTGCGATTTTCAGAATTGCTGTGTGAGAAGAAGCTCCACACGTCGTCGTTTCGACGTCATCGCTGCTCCAGTCCAAGCCCAGTCATCCTTGTTTAATTCCTACTTCTTTTTTTCCTTTTCCATGTATTTTTTTAGGCAGAGAAAAGAAACAACTAAATGGTAAGTGATTAAGTATGTGAATGCTTGTCTATAAATAATAATAAGTGAATCACATGACCATTTGATGAGCATCTTGAAGTTTGTATCCATTATTCTATAACCAATATCAAAACCGTATAATGGTCGTTTGTTATTTACACGATAAATTTTACGTAATACATGTCTCAATCTAATTTAATATGGGTAAGAACATCTCTAATAATTCACACTAAAAATATTATCATTATTCTATTATGTAATTTTTGATGTAAAATAATAATAAACTCTAACCGACACTTCAAAATTTTCACCAAATATCACATCAAAATTTGTATTAAATATCTTTATTATAAAGTATATAGAAATATAATATTTTAACATATAACCTGTCATTGCAACTTAATTAGCATTTTGAAATTGTAAACTTTTAAATGGATAGAGTTTAACCTGTCATAACACTCATTCACCCTAGACATCAATTAAACTCTTGGCCCTATAAAAGAACACATTTAAGCTGAATGTTGACCAATATAAATTGTTCTTGTACGGAAATGCCACTGAATTAATGTACAAGATCAGATCAGATAAGCCTAGTGTTACTGATACCACAACACTGCAGTGCAAATCTGCTTTAGAATACAATACAGGGAATCTGCTTTAGAAGATCAGATCAGCCTAGCAATTTGGTTTGCAGCCAAAAGTTTTCACAATTTACGGAAGAAGAAAGCACTATGTCATTACAAGTCACGAGAGACTCGGGCATGGAGGATGAGATAGATCATGGGTGCAACTTGATAACACGAGCTACCCTCTCAAAGAAAACCGGCAACATGCTTGTGCTGAACATCAGGACTTCCCGCATCCACTCTGGTGCAACTCTCTCGAAGGTGCCCAGTGACTTCATGCGATACACCACCTCTGCTTCCTCTTTACCTGCTTCCCTCACCCATGTAAGACTGAAGGAGTAGCCTGCCATAATTGCAATTGGGAAAGTAGAGTTTAATTAACCAGGTAAGATGACAAATTTACATGGCAGATTTCTTAAACTAACCAAGACCAGTAACCAGAGCCTCACCAGTTGACTGATGGAGTGCTGATACCGACAGTCCTTCACTTTGGTTAAGTGCAGATAACTTCATGCCCACTAAGTGTTCAGTAAGGACTTGAAACAAGCAGTTAGCCGGACTGCTTTCATTTGCATCACCTATAATCACAAGTGAACAAAAATAATCAGATGACAAAGTGCCTCATGTAACTGAAACAAAATTCAAGTTTGTGTCCCCTACCTGACCCATCAGCAGTTCTTCTACAGCATTCTGGCTGGATCGATGTTTATTCTAAATTAGTCAGAGAAGAACAAAGGATAAACCAAAGTGTGCTGTTAAAATGAGTACATTATCAAACTTACCCGCCAGTCATTAACAAGATCCCCACCAGACCTCGTTGTCGTGCACAAGGGGTTGGATGATTCTCTCGCTGAGGCATCATCTTGAGCACTAACATGAGGAGCCTTTTCACCTTCTTCAGTCTCACAACCAGAAAGCCTCCTACGTTTTCTCACTGAACCATTAGTACCTACAGGAGTAGTCAGTTGTTGATGATTCTTTTCAACATCCCCTAAATTGCCAAAATGTCCCTCTTGTTGCAGCTTTCGAACCCTCTCGACTTCTTCATTGAGTGTTATGTCTGACATAAAATTTAGCTTCCCAGTATTAAAAGAGAAATTTATATGAATGTAATTATGTATTGAAGATGCATGAGAGTGCACTTTCTAATAGAAATAAGAACTTGAGGATACATAAATTCAAGAACCATTTGTTTTACTCATCCAGAGTGGTTTAAACTGCAAGTCTAAGAAACTTGAAGATATAGATCACACGGCAGATAGATATTAGGGTATTTCTTACTCTTTTGGTTCTCTTCCATTAAAAGCCTTTGGTACTCCACACATTTTTCATCCATGGAAGACCTGCAAAGTGCCACTTCACTTCTCAAGTCATTCATTTCTGAACTCATCCTGTCATTTTCATTTTTCAAGTGATTTATTAAGTCCTCGGCAGCTGCAAAAACGGATAAAGTGAAGTTACTGAACCTTATTGAAAGTGTTGAAAATGTCCAAATAAGAGCCGATACACATGGACATGAATTTGTTAAATCTTGAAAACCCCAAAGTTGTAAGAATACCTAATCAAATATACGGGAAAGACAAATATACTTTGATGAGCTAACATCCCCCAAACAATCTAATCAACCAAGATAAATTCTATGGGTCTAAACTAAACAGGTAGGCCTCACAGGGAAATTTGTAAACAACACTACCTCCAAATGGTATCTAAATCATACGGATTAACCACTTCTTCAAAATGACGTGAAAATTTATTTTGATCAATACTCATTCCGAGTTAATTAGAGTCCCACTACTTGTCCATCACTACTGGGTTTGTGGTAAATTTTCGTCGTCACAAACTCATTTAACTTAACTCGAATAAAACTTCCCCCCTTTTCACTACACCGTAATATATGAAAACAAGCTTATGAAATTCACACAGAGAAATTGACAATGGATATCGGAGATAGATGCTACACATACCAGAGATGTAGCTCACGAATTTCAACTCTTGGTCCACATTAAGCTGATCCAATTCAGAGAACTTCTTAGTCTGCAGATGAAAATAGTTTTGAATTAGTCAAACTTATAGAAATCACTCAATAACTTAACAAAAAAAATTACACCCAATTACATTCTCAAACAAATAACAAATTCATCAGCTTAATTGGGCAAACCATACACAGAATTTAGGTAAATATCGCACACAAACAAACGAATACACAAATTAGCAGTCATATATAACACGGATCGAAGAGATAGGGAACCTTGAGGCTAGTATACTTGTTATATAACTTCGAGTACAGAGCCTCCATTTACAATCACAACAGGCAAAAGATGCTTAAAAACTTCACACACACACAAAAAAAAGCAATATTAACGAAAATCCCAAAACAAATTGAGGAACCCCAAAATTTTATCGAGCATTCTAACCTAACGAAACCCTAGAATTCGCTTTCGACTGTATTCAGTCAGTAATGAAACTGAGAAGAAATTGATATGCTGAAAGCCAGCAAATGGGGAGCGAAGAGAATCGAGAATGGCTGTTAAGCTGATGAACG
>JAYMSU010000953.1:0-11658 GCA_036897765.1 Erodium chrysanthum | reverse complement strand
TGTACATGCTCTTAGACACATAAAAAACACGGGACGCCCGATCACTCTAGAGCCCCGTAGTGTATCATTCTCTTAACTCCCAACAAAATTCTAAGGATACCAAATCATATTGAAAATCTCCGTCCGTTAAGAACCGTTGATCTAGCAAATAGCAGGCTAAAAGTCAAGCGCTCACAGTCAACGTCATTTTCTCTCTTCCAAGATATCCCCCAATCTCTCTCACTCTCACGCCTTTCTTGTCCACAAAGAAAACCCAAATCAGTATATATACTCCTCAACGCCTTCGATACTCAGCTCATCTCCATTTCCGAGCAATATGCATCTCTACAATGCGTGGCTGCCGCCTCCCGTCGCCGAGCAGACCAAGAAAGAGAAGGACTCCTTCGTTCGGGTCGTCAGCTCCGTCGGGGCTTCCTACCGCCCCGACGATCCTGAATCTGTCTACTCCACGCTCAAGTGGATCTCTGTCCTCGACCTGTGAGTTGTTCCGATTCGATACTCAGTCCTTGGATTTCGGATTTCAATTTGATTCCTATTCTTTGATTTTAGGTCCACAAAATTCGTCACTCAATGTTCTTTTTTCAGTTGCCGGAGCTAAATATCCAGCTAGAGTGGTTGGTTTGTTGGTAACCACGCTGGGACTTTGAATTTGATTAGTGGACTTCCTATTGGAGGAAATGATTGTCCTGGAGAAGGCTAGATGGGTTATGGGCCTAGAAGGTTTAGTCACGAGTTTTCTTAGAGATGCTAGTGCACTCAATGGGTCCGAGGAACTTAAAGCAAGTTGAGTGGTGGGCAGATCATGACACTGATTAGATAGGGGACTTCCCCACTATTCAGATTTTTTGTTTCAGTGTAGGGATAATCATAGTCATAAAAACCCCCAAGGCAGTAAAAAATCGCATGGAGGCTTACGCCTCAAACTCGTACACTGAGGCTTACGCCTCGGCGCCTTAAGTACCGGAGGCTTACGAGGCTCAATCCTCATATATTAGAAAATTTATTATTCCTCTTATCAATTTCAATCTTTTGTTTGGATGAATACTATGGTCTTAATACCATAATTTCTAATTTGATGAATTTGGCGACGTTGCTATGAAATTATGCGTTATTTGAACAGATTGTATGATATTTTCTGAGTCTATTATTTTTTTTTATTGATGCTTGCGCCTCGTTTCCCCGATTCTGCCTTTCAAAACCTCGGGGATAATTTCTTATAGCTGCATATACCACCAACTAGTTAGTGGATTGTGTTGTGCCACGAACCCCTAGGAGGCTAGGACCCTGCCTATTTTACAAGTAGGGTCTGCGGTAGAGCATTATTAGCATGCCTTCTGTTACAGGCAGGCCTGAAATTTGATCAATTGCCCAAAGACTAGTTCTTGATATTTATATGTTTTACCTGAACTTTTGTAAGAAGTATTGTTGCATTGGATCTTAAATGAGCCCTTTTGATTACTTTACAGAATTTTGTTCACACCCATGGTCCTCACCAGTATTTCATTAAATCATTTTCATTTTATATTGGGAAAAAGTACAGGCACCACCTGAAATTACAATCAATCTAACATAGAACCTCTTCCTACTAATTTTGAGAACTGGTCTTTGACTTAAGTAGAAGAATCTAACTTTATATGTTAACTGTTCTGCAGGTTTATCAAGGCAAAAAGTGAAATATCTTTGGAAGATGTGGGAGCATTGTTAGAAACTGGGCTAGAGTTGTTTAACATATCTCGTAACAAGCTTTATGCTCAGGTATTACATTGCATGCTAGAAAGGATTGGTACTTGCTGTACTTTTTCCTGTCAATCCTTCTCACTTCATCCTTTGGCACGACACAAAAGTTGCTTTCTTATGACCTCAAGGTCATGGAGACTAATGCACTAAGCCACTGTTTCTATTCCGGCTTTTGCTAAATAATGTTTTAATTTGTATTAATTAGGTTAGATGGGGAAATGTCTTAGTAAGATTTCTTAATAAGTACCGCAAAAAGCTATCCTTGCAAGTTCAGTGGCGGCCTTTGTACGAGACTTTGATACATACACACTTCTCAAGGTGAGTTTCTGCCCTTTCGAACATGTGCCCAGTTATACATGATTGGTTAAATTAAATTACTACATTCATATATGTTGGTAATTGTAATACTATGTGTAATAAATTTGATGTCTTTTGAAGAATTTGATTTGTGGCATGTAAGAAATTTAGTGTTGTACATTCATATCTTTAATAACCCTTGGTAATTAGCTTTAAGTAATTTCTTTTGTTTATGCAATCAATCTTTAACATTATTTTGACTGAAACATTTCTGTTAATACCTTACAAATCCATTAACTTAATAACTGCTTGGTAACTTACCATGTTTAGATTAATATGTTTATGTTTGTATTAACTTCTCATTTTTTGAATTTTGTAGTACTTGTAACCTTTGTGTGTTTGTATGTGACAGAAATACAGGCCCAGAGGGTTGGAGATTGAGACAGAGGCATTTTGAGACGGTCACTTCGCTTGTTCGATCTTGTCGAAAGTTCTTTCCGCCAGGTTCTGCCTCTGAGATATGGGCTGAGTTTAGGTATGTGCTCTGAGCTTCTTCTTTATCCTTTTGTTGATTCTTGATCACTTTGAAGCCATAATGGAATGTATGATCTTTTCTTCACCCTTTAGTTGTACCCTATAGATTTGAAATTTAACTGTCTTAAAGTGAACTGCATACAGTTTGTAGTTATTCAGTAGAATCAGGCTGTACCAGCATAAGCACACACACACAATCAAGACAATGTTGGAGAAGCAATATATGTACAGAATTTTAAGTACTTTTTTTTAGGTTTTTGGCATTTTATATTTATGTATGTATGGAATGCAATATGATTATTGTTCATTCTTTGAACTTTCTGGGTTGGAAACTGTATGCTTCATTTACTCTAATTGGACATATAGCTATTGAAGCTGTTCATTGATGTAATCAGGTCATCGACTAATAGAAACCCAGGAACATAACTGAATCAGATACTAATTAGACAAAATGACTATTTTTCTGCCTCTCAATGTGTCACAGTCCTTTTAAATAGCGCATTTCGCGTTGTGGAATAACTTGCAGATCTTTATTGGACAATCCATGGCATAATTCATCCTTTGAAGGTTCGGGGTTTGTGAGACTGTTTCTTCCTACAAACATGGACAACCAGGATTTTTTTTCAGAGTAATGAATGAACTTACAATTTATATCCTTTTATTTTTCATTTGGTTGACACATAACGTGAAGTTATTTTTTATTGCTGACATGGAAGTGATTGGATCAAAGAGTGCATGGATCTGTGGGACTCTATACCGAATTGCCAATTCTGGAACAGTCAATGGGCAGCTGTTACAGCTCGTGTTATAAAGAACTACAAATTTATTGACTGGGAAAGTTTCTTATTGACCCTTTTCTCGAAATACTTGAATATGTTTGAGGTAAGTGTATAACTCTTAAAATAGCTGGATTATACTTCTAAAATGGTTGATGCCTGGTACTTGAATAATGTAGTTGTCATAAAATGAATTGAAGAAGTGTATTGGCTCAGAATCTCAATATCATTCAGCAAAATTTACCGTGGCTTGTAATAGTAGCATAACTGGCTATACATTTTACATAGTCATCTTGGCATCAACCTTTTGAATGGCCGGATCGATACCTGAGTCTTCACTCTTGCTAATCAATCATTTTCTTGTCCTTTCATTTGCTTATAAGTTGTTTGCTGAAGTTGTATCTGCTTTTGCTGTTACAAGTGGTGACAAAGTTATTCATGCTTCATTTGAAGTTCAATTGTACCTAGCTTTTCTCCGAGCTTGCCCATTCGAATATTAGATTAAGGGCTTGTCTCTGTATTTGTGAAATCTTTTAATTGTTTAGTCCATTATCGCTACTTATTACTGTCCTTTTATTCTTCAGCTATTTCTTCTACCCCTTTCCTTTAAAATGTTCTTTTTACTCATGTTAGTCCTCACGTTCTCAGTGGATGAACTAGGTTTTCTTTCCAAGGCTGTTGTAATATTTTAGCTATTAATGCCAGGTTCCTGTGGCAAATGGAGGTGGATCGTATCCCTTTAATGTGGATGTTCCCAGAAATACTAGGTTCTTATTCTCCAATCGAACCGTCACCCCAGCAAAAGCTATTGCGAAATCAATTGTAAGATGGTGTACTTATGGCATAAATTTCACATCTTTCATGAATTGACACCTCTATATGGATTGGATGGTTCCTACAATATTGATCATTTGTTTGCAATTACTTTGCAGGTATATCTGTTGAAACCTGGTTGTTCAGTGCAGGAACACTTCGAAAAATTGGTCAACCTCTTAGAACAGTTTGTTTTCTGACTTTTAAATGTTCTAGTTCTTGCTTTTGAAGTGTGTATTTTGCATAATTGTTTTCCCTTTGTGCTAATATTATAGATATTACCATCCTTCTAATGGTGGCCGCTGGACTTACTCATTGGAGCGTTTTTTGCTCCATTTAGTAATTACATTTCAGAAACGCCTCCAGCACGAACAACAGTAAGAAGGATTTTTTGTTCATGGATATGGGATGTATTGCAAGTTAGTC
This sequence comes from Erodium chrysanthum, assembly GCA_036897765.1. Classification (NCBI taxonomy): domain Eukaryota; kingdom Viridiplantae; phylum Streptophyta; class Magnoliopsida; order Geraniales; family Geraniaceae; genus Erodium; species Erodium chrysanthum. The sequence goes on along the minus strand of JAYMSU010000953.1, from coordinate 7,075 downwards.
TGGTGTTCTGCTCTGCTAATAAATTATTGTTATCGCAGGAATCTAAATAAAAATGAAGAGGCTGACTACCTAGGAAAATCAGAAAGGGCCTATTTTGTGAATGTTCTCTTGAAGTTGATTGATCGTGGCCAATATAGTAAAAATGAGCATCTTTCTGAGACCGTTGCTGCTGCAACTTCCACTTTGTCTTACATAGAGCCGTCTTTAGTCCTTCCATTTTTAGCATCCAGGTTTCATATGGCATTAGAGACGGTTAGTAGTGTTCCATTTATTTTTATACATGTTGGGATTGTAAAATTTGTTTGGTAGTCAAATTTGGTTCTTAATTACTTGGTCACTTGTTCAGCTTGGGTTGCATGTTCAGACATCTTACTTCAAATTTATGAGTTAAGCTTGCTTCTTTAAATTAACTTCTGATTCACCTTTTTTCTTGTCAGATGACTGCCACCCATCAGTTGAAAACTGCTGTGATGTCAGTGGCATTTGCTGGGCGTTCGCTATTTCTCACATCTCTATCAGACTCTTCAGCAAGACCTGCTGATCTTGATACTGCTGCTTTAGTTGATCTTCTTATGATTTCACTATCGAATGCATTACTTGGCATGGATGCCAATGATCCTCCCAAAACTTTGGCAACAATGCAATTAATTGGATCCATATTTTCCAATGTAAATTCTAAATATCTAACTTTGATGGCAGGATTTCTCTTACCCTCATTCTTTTGTGCAAATATATATTTACCAGCTTATACGAACTGCAGATGGCCACTCTTGAAGATAATGCAGATGAGCTATCGTTCATGCCAATGATTTGCTTTTCAGAGTGGCTTGATGAGTTCTTATGTCGTCTGTTTGCATTACTTCTGCACTTGGAACCAAGCAGTGGTTTGTAAGTTACAGCAGACAGCCTTTTTGACCTGTTTTTCACATTCTCTAAATTGAAATGAAGTTTTTTACCAGCTCTAATTTGGGCTTTCATCACTTTTTTTCCTTTCGAAAGATTATGTGGGGGTTCATTCCTAAGTTAATTTGCTTCTCAATCTCATTAATTAACAAAATTCCATTGTAAGTTGTAATTGCTGATATTATGGGTCGCCATTTTTTTTTTGTTTTTTTGGGGCCATGAGAATGTGGTCCAGCTTACTGGATCTTTTGGTAGTCATTAGAAGTGGCAAGTTTAGAAATAGTCAACTCTTTGCATTTTGTTCTGGATTTTGAATGTAATAACATAACTTCTGAAGGGTGTATATTCCTCTTAATCAGGTAAAGCAGTTTCTTTCACAGTTCGTTGCTGATTCTGGATAATATTAACTTTTCAGCTTCCACATCTTTCTTTCTTTCCTTCTTTCTGTCTTTCTTTTGGATAAGCTTAATTTTGATATTTAGCTTTAGCTTTAATCCTTTCGCAGATTTCTGTGTATGTATGCAAAATAAATTCATTACTTCGCAGACAACTCATTTGTTTATTCTTATGGATTCTTTCTTTTTTTGGATAGGTTTAATTTTGATATTTAGCTTTAGCCTTAATTTTTTGAGATTTCGCATATTTCTGTATAGGTATACTATTAAATAAATTCAGTACTTCGCAGATAACTCATTCATTTGTTCTTATGGAGCTAGGGATTTCTATTTTATTTCTTGCCCTCGTGTATGCCAAATTATTTAATTAATAACATTATGCTAACTTTATTATGTGTTTTTTCTCTATTTGGGATAAGACTGAAAATAAATCTACACTGTTACTGCAGAAATGAAGGCTTACAGTCATCAACAACATCAGGAACCTTTTTGGTTGAGGATGGTCCTTATTACTATTGCATGCTCGAAACATTGCTTGGGAGACTTTCAAAGCCTCTGTATAATCAGGTGTTTATTGGCTTGAGATGCTTAGTTTGGCTGCTTTGAAGCTCCAAGGTTACTAGAAAGTTCAATAACTTCTACCTAATTTTACTACAGGCTCTGAAGAAAATTTCTAAGTTTGTCAAGCTAAATATTCTTCCTGGTGCAATAGCAGAAGTTGGACTACTTTGCTGCGCATGCATTCAAACAAACCCAGAAGAGGCAGTTGCTCAACTTGTTGAACCCGTTCTCACTTCTGTTATATCCTCTTTAAAAGGAACCCCCTTTACAGGATATGTGGGAAGAGGAACTATTGATTCCTCAGCTTCAACCAAGGTTTGCTCTCGTCCAAGTATTTTTATTGTCTGCTTCTACTTTGTGCCAAAGTTGTTTGTTGTGGGCATTCATTTTTCTTCTGAACCTTGCAGACAAAACCAACAATTTCTCCAGCTCTTGAAACCGCACTGGTTTATCAGTTGAAAACATTATCAGTTGCTATCACTTATGGGGGACCTGCAGTCCTTCGTTACAAGGATCAATTCAAAGAAGCTATCATGTCTGCCTTTGAGTGCCCCTCATGGAAGGTCTACATTTCCTGCTATTCACTGTTGTTCACTGAATGATTAAAAGTTCAGTATATAATAATAGACAAATTCATTAAACGAGAAGCATAATACTGTTCAGTTATGTTAAGACAGTCCCGTTGAGTCATATCATTTATACTTAATCTACTGAAAGCTTTTCGCTTTTTTCACATGCCAGGTAAATGGTGCTGTAGACCATCTTCTTCGTTCACTTCTTGGAAGTTTGATTCTTTATTATCCTATTGATCAGTACAGGTCTGTCTATCAAGTTTCAAGTTTCAATATTCATTGTTCCTTTTGAACTCTTGCCGTTTCTGAAATCTAAATCCTGTTTTCTCAGGTCTGTTGTACGTCATCCTGATGTTTCTGAGTTGGAGGAATGGATCAGCACTAAGGATTATCCCAGTGATAAACCATTGATGGGCCCTAAGTGGCATGTGCCAAATGATGATGAAATTCAGTTTGCAAATGAGCTCTTGAACCTTCATTTTGAAGCAGCTTTAGATGAACTTTTGAAAATATGCCAGACCAAAATACATTCTGATCCAGGTATTGGCGTATTGCACATACTTGTATATTAGATTATTGACTTTTCACCAACTTCTGCTCGGATATATCTGTGGCGGAATATCTTTTATAGACATTGTGCTGATGAAAATGAGAAATTGACTGTTTCATGTATTCTTTCACGTAGGAGATGAGAAAGAGCACTTGAAAGTGATTCTTCTACGTATTCATTCTTCGTTGCAAGGCATTTTATCATGCTTGCCCGATTTCAGCTCATCCTTAAAAAACGGGAAGGTGGAAGATCCAGGTCATTCTTCCTTTATAATTGCTGGAGGGACGGGTTCAACTGTTGGCAGCACTGAACTACGAGAAAAGGCTTCTGACATTGTACATGCAGCCTGCAAGTAATGTTCAAATTTTAGCCTTCCTCTGGATATGAATCTTTGATTCTGCATAGGTATACATTCACTGAGTATCATTGATGTTTCAACTTTTGACAGATACCTATTGGAGAAAAAATCAGATGATAGCATCCTATTAATACTCATTATTCGTATCATGGATGCTTTAGGAAACTATGGTAAGGGACTGTGCATAGTGATTAGTATTGTTCCTTCCCATTCTCTCTTGTGTCTTTCTTTACTCATATAGTATATTGCTTAACATCTGTTACAGGAAGTTTGGAATATGATGAGTGGTCAGATCACAGGCAGGCCTGGAAGTTGGAATCTGCTGCCATTGTTGAACCCCCGATAAATTTTATTGTGTCATCTCATTCTAAAGGAAAGAGAAGGTAAGGAGTCATATTATGAGGTATTCTTTACTATTATTTATACAATACATCAAGTTTTGCGGTTAAAACATTGTCTATTCTTGCACTACAGGCCTAGATGGGCACTTATTGACAAGGCATACATGCACAGTACATGGAGATCGTCACAGTCATCCTATCATCTATTTCGTACAAGTGGGAATTACTCTCCACCAGATCATTTGATCCTTTTGTTTGATGATCTTCTGAACCTCTCGTTGCATAGCTATGAAACTGTTCGGGCGTAAGTCTGCTAAATTTCTCTGTGGTACCTTATGATCAAACTAAAATGCAATTTTGTTGTGCATTGGACTTTATTGCAATCTACAAGTACTCCGTATGGAGCATTAATTTTGTAACATTTTTAGAAAGGCACTCAAATTTAAATTCTTTTGAATATCTCTTTTAGTTCTTTCAGATGGATATGGTTTGAGTATTGGAGTGAAATTTATGGTATATAGTAGGTATGAAGAAGTTAGAAACCAACAATGACTATTAATCACTTCCTTGTCCTGACATACTAAATTTATGAGGCACTGTCCTATGGCAGAGTTTGAATTTGTTCAATAGGAAATCCTTCATTATATGGCTTCTTTCGATGTTCTTATCATATGCTTTTGTTGAGAGTGGTGCACCATGCTATCTGCTGTCGCTTATACTGCCAGAGTTATTTAGTAAACTTCTGTTGACATTAATTCTGGTGTACTTGATTGTTTAGAGAAACCTTGAATTGTTTTCTTTTTCTTTATCTTGTATTTAATGTTAAGTAGCGAATAACACTTTTGTATGAGAAACATGTTGACAATATAGCTCCCTTTGGTTTCTACCCTAGAACTTTTTTCTTACAAATATACATCTCATTTCTCTTTCGTCTTATATTGCATTGATTTCTTGTAAGAGAGATAATAGTTTCCCTGTGTTTCATAAAGGGGTTTATGTTTTACCTATGTAAATTGTTGACTTGCCTTGCAGACTTGCTGGAAAATCTCTATTGAAGATAATAAAGAGATGGCCATCTATGATTGCAAAGTGCGTGTTATCTCTGACTGATAACCTGAAGAGTTCTAGTTCACCAGAGTATGCGGTATTAGGTTCTTGTGCAGTCCTTTCTACACAAACCGTTCTTAAGCATTTGACAACGGTATATATCCTGGAAAAAATTCATGAATAATTTTTGAAGTGATCTTTTCTGATATATCTTCTGTAATTACAGGATCCGAAGGCATTCTCTTCGTTTATCCTTGGGATTCTTTCAAGGTGACATTAGTTTCTCTTATCTGTCAATAACTGCTGCTTTAGCTTAGTATGCTTGTTTTATCATATCTAACTGTAAATACAACTGTATCTTACATCTCATCATTTTCACGGAAGCTCTCATCACGAAACATTGAAAGCACAGAAAGCAATCAGCGAGGTAAATTTCTTACAAAAAATGGTTGCTGTACTTGTGAGCCTTCAAGTTAAAATCTTTTTGTGTCTGCAGCTCTTTGTCAAATACAACATCCACTTTGGGGGAATATCTCAAAGCATTTTCAGAACATCAGAAAATCAGTTAGATGGCGCAAATTTTGCAGATTTCGTTTCTGTGATTGGTTCTATGAGTTTTGATTCGACAGGCTTGCATTGGCGGTAAATGTCTCAGTGTTTGGCCACTTATTACCATTTTGATAGCCAAATTATTTCTAATTTTCTTGCGTGTTATAAACTATATTGCCTAATGCCTACATTGGGTGGAAGACATTACATTAGCAATTACATATAAGATCCTTACAAATACTTTGGACTGCAAATTTAGACTAATTTTTGTTACAGGATGTCATACTCGTTGACTGTAATACTTACCATTTATTGGTATGAGCTCAGTTTTTTTCTTCTTTTGTTTGTCAGGTACAATCTGATGGCTAATAGAGTTTTGTTGTTGTTGGCAATGGCATCTAGGAATGATCCAAATTGCTCTTCAAAAACCCTTAGTGAAACTGCAGGTTAGTGCCTGTTCCCCTTGTCTTTCTTAAAGCTTCCATAACTTGAGAGTAATTGTTTTGAATTAACTTAGTTTTTTTTCTTCTTAATCTTGATGCCTTTTCAGGACATTTCTTAAAGAATTTAAAAAGTCAACTTCCTCAAACCAGAATACTTGCAATCTCAGCTTTAAATACATTACTGAAAGAATCACCTTATAAGCTTTCAGCTAAAAAGGAAGAATCTGTTGTTTCTAGGGATTCACAAGGAAATGCTAAATCAGCCATTGAGGAGGCGTTGAGTCAAATTTTCCAGGAAGAAGGATTTTTCAATGAAACTCTGAACAGTCTTTCTCATATACATATAGTTACTGATTCTGATAGCACATCATCTCGTGGAAACTATGGGAATTCTTCTTTTCAGAGCCTAGAAAACAAATCAATTACACGCTTCTACTTTGACTTTTCAGCTTCTTGGCCACGTACTCCCAGTTGGATCTCTTTATTAGGAAGTGATACTTTTTATTCGAATTTTGCACGGATTTTTAAGCGGTTGATACAAGAGTGCGGCATGCCTGTTTTGCTTGCGCTTAGAAGTTCGTTGGAGGAGTTTGCAAATGCCAAGGAGAGGTCTAGGCAATGCGTTGCTGCTGAAGCTTTGGCTGGGATATTACATTCTGATGTTGATGGTCTTGTTGGAGCTTGGGATAGCTGGATGGCAGTCCAATTGCAGAATATTCTTCTAGCACAAACAGTGGAATCCATACCTGAGTGGGCTGCATGCATACGCTATGCAGTTACTGGGAAAGGGAAATTTGGTACAAGAGTTCCCATTTTGAGACAGAGGATTTTGGACACATTGGTGGCACCTTTACCTCCCACGGCAACTACCACTGTTGTTGCTAAGCGCTATGCCTTTCTTTCAGCTGCTCTAATAGAAATATGTCCACAAAAGATGCCTACATCCGAGATACAGCTCCATAATAAGCTTCTGGAGGAGTTATTGGGAAATATGAATCACTCATCTGCACAAGTAAGCATGCTCTATTATTAGGTCTGGCTTATAATTTTGTCCTGGCATATTCATAGGACCTTAGTTTCTGTTTTCTTTTTATAGTTGAGAACTGACTAATATTAATTGTATAGTTAAAAGTGCATCTAAATAAATGATTTCGTATAGAAAAGCCAACAACCAGCACAATTACATTAAAACTGATTTTTTTCTGCACCCAAATGAATTGAGCAAGAACGATAAGCTGTCCAATGTTTCAGAACATGCTACGGGCTGTCCAATGAATAGCCCACAGTCGATATTTTTAAATTCCATTAAAATGGATGGAAACTGATGGAATATTCGGTTAAACTAGATGGAATATT
>JAYMSU010000952.1:0-11660 GCA_036897765.1 Erodium chrysanthum | reverse complement strand
AAACTCTCAGCCATCACGGTGGTTTCGCTTGTGATTTTCAGATCCAACAATGGCGAGGGCCGAGCAGGGTTTGGAGAAAAGACCCAGATGTCTCATGGGTTTGGAGTGTCGGCGGCGACTGAATATGAGGGAAGAAGAGAAAAAGTCTCATGTGTTTGGCTATTCTCATTCATCGGAGCTAAGGTCTCCGCCGACGTCGAAAACAATGAATCAAAAAGGATGTGATTTGATTTTGTAGATTGGAGATTAGAAGGATAAAAACTGCGGCCATTAAAGGTGAGGGAACCAGAGATAAAAGAAAAAAAAAATGATTTGTTTGATATTTAATAAGGGTAATTTAGTCCTGATAGAAGTTAGAGGCATAGTTTTCCAAATTTTGAATTATGGTGGAATAAAAAAGAAATAACATATGTTATTAGGCACATAATGACAAATTTCCCAAATAAAATTGAATTTATGATGTATAGTCCACATTTGTTTATAATTTAAATAAATATTCAAGACAAAATGAAACTTTTATTATGAAAATATTCTTAATTTCTTGACACGGAATGCGCTTAGAATGTGAACAATGCATATGTTTTGATCAGTTTCCATGACTTAATTAGGAAGAAGAAATCAATGAAAGACATTAAATTTTCAAATTCGTGATACACTCATTACTTCATACTTGTCTAAGTGAAATATAATTAAAATATATCAATTATCTACATAAAAATAAGGCAATTGGTCATACAGACATCACATGAGGGAAATAATTCAAGCTCAACTGAAAATTGCCAGACTTCACGTGATAATGTGTTGTTGTGGTTGTTGATAATCTAAATATGTAAATGATTAAACTAATAATCAGATAAAAAAAATAAGAAACGTTTTTTTTAATCAAGTAATGAACATTAACAGATCTGAAACGGAGAGAGTAATCATTTTTAGCTATTAAGTTTTGGATGCGTATCAGTTTCGTCACCTGGTCTGAAACCGTCATTGACCACAAAAGGCGGCTGGGCCCCACCATCTCTCTCACGAGGTTTGTCACGCAACAGCTATTAAACAGATCCATAAATCTGAATAAGTAAATAAATAAAATTAATGAAAAAACAAAATAAGAGCAATAATAAATAACAAAGTGAAGGTCCTTATCTATTCTATGGCATCTGTGCCCTTCCAGCCTTCCACGTAACATTTTCCTAAAACAATAAAGGCCTTTCACGCGTATGTTGGTTGTGAATTTGCTTTCTCTTCTGGTGGGCCCACCAACTTTCCTGGTTTGCAATTACAGGCCCATTCTACCACACTTCACTTTCTCCCCTCTTTATTCTTTTTTGTCATTCAAGTAAGGGATTTAGTTTAAAAGGATTGTCTTTTTGAAGATTTTTTTTATATAAAAAAAGTGAGAGAAAAGTAGAAACTTTCATTAAAAGGGAATCTCTGCACAAATAATAACATCTAGTTCCAGTGACAGATGTTGTCCTAACTAAGAGTGGTCAAATCAGACTAAAGACTGAAGAAAATTTAGACTAACGGACCAGTAGATGTTGAAGATTTTTGATAAAAATAATTGTAAATTAAGAAATGTGATAATTCGTGATCGTATATTTTTTTATAGAACAATCTATATTAAATACGTTATAATGAGGTTCAGTAAAAAAAAATACATGATTACAAATTTTCATAATTTTTAAGGTAATATCTTTTTGTTAAAGATATTTAAAATTTTGTCATTTTATATAATTTACTATCGAATTTATTTTTGAAAGGAAGTAACTTTGAGTTAAAATGTTTAAATCAATTATTAAAAAAATCATAAATTATTTTTAAATATACATCAAATCTTTTGAATATCTCTCTTAATATATATTTTTTCTGAAAATTTTGCCACATAAATTATATATCAATTCATAAAAACATGCTTAACATGATCGAGCAAGACTAAATCGGATCAAAAGATACAACAGATGTCACATAGAACAAGAAAACACCTGCACAAACCAAATAACAAGTTATTTGTCTTCCATCAGGATTCAAACCCGAACGAATAAGAGAGTACGCAACTCCCTTGACCGCTAGACTAATCCAGCTGAATTCTCTCAACATAATTTGATTACTTGTGAGATATTTATTTAATATGAGTCTATAGCTATTTTTTGGTAAAACATATTTTAAGATAAATATTTTAAACCATAGGATAAGAATTATTGTTTTAGTATGGAAAATTTAAGACATATTCAATTTATCCTTCATCTATTTTATTTATAGAAAAAGATATTAAATGTGAAAATAATGAAGATAAGATTGTTGCGAAAAATAGCAAAATGGTGAGGTACCTATTCTATAGGGATCATACGGAAACAAAGGTGGGATTACGGCATAGATTACGTCATGTTTGAATCATATTTTGTTACATTCCGGTTTTACACTCAAACAGCGTGCCCGCAATTCCGCACCAAACATTACCAGAGGGGTATTTAGCAAATATAATCTTTTATATTTTAATCCCACAACTCTTAACACCTTTCGAACTACCACCCAATAAACTATTTTTATTGCAAATGAGGGCTCTGATTATGGGGTCCCAATTAAATTAATCGGAAAAGAAACGGTAGCATAGTTCAATTCGAAAAGCCACATACACACAGAATCGGTCTCCTTCTTCTTCTACCTCTCGGCTTAGCTCGCTGTTTTTATTTACACTCTCTTCTCTCTTTCTCTCTGTATCTATTGCTTGGAGCTCCGATTAGATCATCATCAATTTGCATTGAATTCGATCTCTTCAGATCCGCTGTTCGCATTCTCAGCCGTCCGATCCGGCACCTCGAAGCCGGTAAGTTCACCGACATTGCCTCGTTAGAGATCTCAATCGTTTTTCAGTTCTGTTTCTGAGTTTTTCTCTTACTTGAAGCGACGATTGTTTGTTTTCTTTCCTTTTTGTGATGATTTGAGTTTGTTGTGTATCGTTTCTGTGGTGTTTGATCTGAATTGGGGAGTAGTTTGGGTGTCGGTGGCGATTGAATTTCGTGTGTTGAGCAATGACGGCCGAGGTGGAGGTGCCGTCTGGTCCGTCGAAGGGAGAGGTTGAGGGTGGGGTGAAAGTCGGTGGAGAGTGCAATGGGGTTAGCTACCACCACGAGAAGGAGGGGTTGGCTAGTAATGGAAGTGCGAATGCGAATGGGAACGGGAAGGAGGAGGTTAATGGGTCTCGTGTGTTGGTGGTTGGAAGTGATGTTGTCGGTGGCAGTGATGATGATCGGGTTGAGGCTGATCTGAGTGAGGAGAATGTTGTCGGTTCCATAGAGAAGGATAGGGTGAATGGGGATGATCAATTGAAGGTGGAGAATGGGGTTAATGGTAATTGCAGTTTTGAGGGTGATGGAGATGGAGTTGCTTTGGAGAAAGAGGATCTTGGTCCGGGATCAGAGGCAAACAGTAGTGCGGCTGAGGAGCACAATGGGTTGCTAGTTTTGCAGGAGCTGGCACAAGGGAGCACCATTGATGCTGAATCTGATGGACCCTTGGTTGATGCTACTGCTGTGAATAGTAGTCTAGCTATAGAGCATAATGGGACAGTAGATTCTGATGATCAGGTAGGGAGTATAGCTGATGTTGAATCAGAGGGAGTCCGGGATGATGCTGAGGTGATAGATAGTAGTTCAGCTAGGGAGCTGAATGGGACAGTGGGTGCTAGAGATCAGGTGCAAGAGAGTACTGATGGTGCTGAATCCGAGGGAGTCCGGGTTGATGTCGAGGTAACAGATAGTAGTTCAGCTACGAAGCTGAATGGGACAGTGGCTGCCCAAGATCAGGAGCAAGGGAGTACTGATGGTGCTGAGTCTGAGGGGATTCTGGTTGATGATGCAGTGCCAGATGGTAGTGTAGGTAAAGACCATAAGGAGACAGTGGTTTCCAAGGATCAGTTGCAGGGGAGTATTGCTGATGCTGAATCTGAAGGACTTGTGGCTGATGGTGCAGTGTCAGATAGTTGTGTAGGTAAAGACCATAATGAGACAGTGGTTTCAGAGGATCAGGTGCAAGAGAGTGTTGCTGTTCCTGAATCCGAGGGACTTCTGGCTCATGCTGTAATGTCAGATAGTGGTGCAGCCGTGGAACAGAATGAGACTGTGGTCTCTAGTGGTCAGGTGCAAGAGTTTATCGGTGATGCAGTGACAGGCAATATCACAGATGGGGAGCAGAATGGGACTGTAGTTTCCAATGATAAGGTGCAAGAGACTATCGGTGATGCTGAATCTGAGGGACTCCTCGTTGACAATGCAGTGACAGACAGTATCATAGAAGGGGAGGAGAATATGACTGTGGTTTCTCACAACCCGGTACCTAGGAGCATTGTTGCAGACGAATCTGAGGGACTACTTGTTGATGCTGCAATTTCAGATTGTAATGTCACTGGGGAGCAAAATGGGAAAGTGGTATGCGAGGAGCAGGATCAGGGGAGTGTGAAAGTTGCTGCTGAACCGGAGGGATGTCTGGTTGATGCTGGAGATGAAAGTGGTTTAGGTTCGATTGGAGAGGTGGTAGAAATTGAGAATGGGACAGTGGCTGTTGTGGAGTCTGAGCCTGCAGGAGGGGTTGATAGTGATGTGGCTACTGTTATGGAGAAAATGGAGGTGGAGTCCAGTGAAGATGCATGTGACATTGAATTATCTAAGGATTTGGCTTTTGATTCTACTTACTGTAGTGGGGACTGCACAGCATCCCTGCTTGATGCATGCAAGTTGGATAATGGAGAAGAAAGTAATTTAGATTCAGCTGTGCAGGTAGAAAAAGGTTATGGGATTGCATCAGAGGAACTTCTTGTTGGTGATGAGGTGTGTGATGGGGATGAGAATCATTTAGATTCAACCAAGCAGATAGAAGAAAATGGGGAGTGTGAAACTACAATCCAGAGTCCTATTGAATTTGAGCCAAGATCGCTCAATGGTGATGAAATAAAAGAAAATCAAGAAAGTCCTGGTTCTGTTGATTTGGAACTGGAGAAGAAACCTGCTAATCTGGCAAACAAGCTCATTCCAGATGTGGCTCCAGGGATTCTTGAGACGAACTTAGAACAAAATTCAAAAGATGTTTCATCTGGTGATATACAAACAGTAGTTATAAATGGTGGTGTAAATCATGATCATCCAAAAAGGGAATGCGTGAATATCCCTGTTGATGACAAAGAAGCTCATTTCCTTTGTGATGACCATTCAAACATACCTGAAGAAGTATCTGGAAACAATTCTGAGAATACACAACCAGCAGAGGCTGATGCATTGTCTTCTGAAAATGTACTTGCAGAAGCAAACACTGTTGATGATGTTGACACGAGGAATGCCAATGATATTGAATGTATGCAACTGGTTGATACCAGAAACTCGGTTGAAAATGCGGAAGATGGAGAAGCACAACTGGTTAAAACCACTAGTGGGTTGGTCGAAGAAGATTCTAAAGACAGTGTTGTCCAAGTTGCTGAAGACAAAACCAGTGCAGAGAGAGGAGCACCACTAGTTGAAGCCACAAGTGAGTTGGTAGGAGAAGAACTTAAGGACGGAGTTGTTGAAGCCATTGAAAGCAAAACCAATGAAGGGGGAGAAGCACAATTAGTTGATTCCACAAGTGAGTTGGTTGGAAAATCCCTTCAAGGTTCCAAGAATCAAGTAAAGCCTGATATGGAAGATACTGATGTTCAACATGCTGAAGCTAATTCTAAACTAGATACCGTGGAAATCATAGAGCCAAATGATATTTCAAATGGAACGGCAGAAGCATCTGTGGATCATGGCGAGGCTGCTGAAATTGAAACTAAAGTAGGGGAGACGGTCCAGCCTGCAGATCCAGATTCAGAATCTTTTTCCTCTCCCTCTGTCCCGCAAGTGGAGAAGAAACCATTTTATTTCATGGTTAGAATTCCAAGATTTGATGACAGAAAGTTAAGAGAGGAAATTGCACTTTCTCAACTCAAAGTTGCTGAAAAAACCAAAGTTCGGAAGGATATCATGGCAGAAATTCAACCAGAAAGGGTAAGTTGAGGAAGTATATATAGTAATATGTTTTTAATAATAGACATTACTTATATGTATTAGTATTAATTATATCTATAATGTGATGACAATTTTGTAACTTTTGTTATGGTTCCTCCACCAGATCATTTCAAGGGACTTGCGGAAAACTTTTCAGGATCTTGCATCAGAGCAGAAAGAATTGCGAAATTTGATTAGATCAAAGCAGCAGGAAATTAATTCACGACAATTTCTCATGAATAAAGTGAGGGATGCAATGTCCATGGATGAAATTGATGAAAGGGTAATACTTTTTTATTATTTGTAATATCATAAAAGATATCTGCTTTATTCGTTATATATTTTTCTCTCAGCTTGCTTATTGTTAATTCATCTTCAAATTTTTTGTTTTAGATACGCAATCTGAAAAATATGATAGAACATGAGAGTCTCCCTCTAAAAGAAGAAAAGCAATATGTTCGTGAAATGGAGAAATTAAAACAAACTCGTGAAGATCTTTCTTCCAACATGGGTCGGCAAGAAGAAGTTCAACACACATTGGAGCAGAAGGGTGAAATTGAAAAGCAGTTGAAGGTATGGTACTCTTATGTTTAATTTGGCATTTTCTCAGGAGAAAATGAGCTCTCTTAACTTTATGCACCTTTCTAGCTTTGAAACACTTCTCATTTAAATTAAAATTCAGTTGCTGAGGAAAGAAGTAGATTCGCTCCGGGAGAAGTTTAACAAAGTGCAGCATACTACTACTGCTGCCAGGAAAAAGTTAGATGATCATAATGCTAAGTTACAACAACTAGAAGTTGAACACTGGAATGCTGACCAATCTCGTCAGCAAGAATTCTCACGGTTACGGAGTTTGTGGGATGCATTACATGAAAAGGTATGTTTGTTAGCCTATCCAAGCTCAAAAGCCTTTGCTGTCTTTTCTGAATTTCAATAATGGATTTCTTTTGACTGATAATTGACCATTTTCGATGGGTAGAATAAATATATGAGGAAGTATAAAGATGATGTAGAGGTTGCCTATAATTATCTATCAGCTGACAAAGAGGCTCTCCAACAACATTGTATTAATCAGGTGAGGTTTTATTTTCACTATGTGTGTGTTTACTATGTTTAAGATAAGCTCTAATTTACCCTTTGCTCTTTCAAACTCATTTGTTTAGGTGGAGTCATTTATGGAAGTGTGGAATAAAAATGACGAATTCCGGAACGAATATATGAATAGCAACCTACGAAGCACACTTTGGAGACTTGGAACACATGATGGCAGAGCACTTAGCCCAGAAGAAGAGCCACCCATTATGCCCGATCCCATAAGCAGGTTCAATAACAAGACTATGCCAATTGTTTCAACTCTAGAAGCAGAAAAAGTAAAGGAGGCAGCAGAAACTCCGAAGGAAGAAAAAGTAAAGGAGGCATCATCAGCTGTGCCTGTGGAATCCAAGAAGTCTGAGAAAGCAAATAATAAAGGGGTGGTGACGAAGAAACAAATAGAAGATGTACCAAACAATGAAGTTTCAGGGAAAAATAAGACTGTTAAACCGAAGCCTGGTCCTGCGGTTAACAATTCAACATCCATCTCTGGTAGAAACATGATTGGAGAAGAGGCAAGTGAAGAAGTGACAAAGGTGGTGGTGGAGGATGAGATGGCAAGAAAAGCTGAGGTATTGAGGAAGGAAGAGGAAGCCTCCAAGTTAGCAGAGCAGCTTCGTTTGGAGCAAAAATCCAAGGCAAAGGAGGCATTGGAGAGGAAAAAACGGAAGGCCGAGAAAGCTCAAGCGAGGGCTGAATTCAGAGCAAAAAAGGTGAAGTGTATACGCAATTAATGTGCCTTTCTTAGCTTTTGTTGTGTGTTTTTATTGTTCATTGAATTCACTATGAATAAAATTGTGCAGGAGCAAGAGGAGAAGATTAAGAAGATGGAAAAGAAGAAGGCAGCTGTAGTAGGGACGTCAAATGAAGCCTGTGATGTAGAACAATCTTCTAGAGAAGCTCCCGTTGTGACCGCTAAGGAATCTGAAAATCAAGAGAAGCCTAAAACAGCAACAAAGAGGGTTTCAAAACCTTCAAGGTATATAAAGTCCAAACATATCCCTCCACCACCACTACGCAACCGGGGCAAGCGAAGGATGCAAACTTGGATGTGGTTTGTTCTTTCTGTTCTGCTTGCTTTTGCATTGTTTTTGCTTGGAAGCAGTGATTTCCTCTCTAAATTGGGTCTGCAAAAGTTTGTGCACTAGAGCAAAAATTAGAGCATTACATATAGTTATAGCTCGATTAGTTGTGTTGGTTTGTTTCTTTTTCCCTCTTTCCTAGTTTGCCATTTTCCTAAACCTTGCCAATGCCCTTCACACATTCCTACAGTTTGGTCTTCTGTTATATGAGAATATAAAGAATCAGTTTGATGTTTACTACTACATAATAACCACTAGGTACTCTTTGAATAAAAATGTATATTTATTGCTACATTGAGTAAATTATCTGTTTCTTGTATTGAATCTTTCATCTTGTCTTGAAAAACATAAATGCCTTCATGTTGGATTTAAATTCGAATTCCAAACCTTGTGCTTATATATAGAAACAAATTTGCTTTTATGCCTGTTCCCTTTAGCTGCAATGAACTTGAAGAAGCTATTAGTTATGTTTGTGTTCAATATGAGCCATTGTTTGTATGAGGTTTTGGGTTTTGAATATCCATAGTAACTATTGCACTCCTTGTCGTTGGGACAATGCGGAGTACTATAGATTATCTAGTTAATGCGGAGTACTATAGATTATCTAGTTAAATGTTTAACAAATCGAGTTCGAACTATTCTTAACGAGCTGAGCTCGGTTTATTTAATGTGATGTACAAAGTGATAAGAATCTTAGATATTTGTGTGGAGATTGGCATCTGAGAACAGTAAGTAATGGTACACTGATTCCACCCACTCTGTGTGTGTCTGTGTTGACCTTGTTGGAGTTGGAGGGCCACCATTACCATTACCATTACCAATACCAATGTGAGATGACAAGGAGTCGAAGGTACAAGGAAGGAGTTAGGTTCACATGGAACACATGCACATCGCAGGTTTGGGTACACGTTAACTCTGCGACACACATTAATAAATATACATACATAGAGAGGTACAGAAAAATGCACATGATCCATCTCAGACACCCCACTAGATCCGCCCCACCTAAAGGACGTTTTCTAAATTGATTGAATTGACCCTTAACCTCTTTTTGTTAGGTCCTTTGGGAGATAACGTGATTGGATCTGATGGAACTTGATGCTCTCTATTAATTGGAGTTGGATTAGACTGAATCATTTTGATTCAAGGGTATAGGTTAAAAATTTAGATTAGACTGAATAATTTATAAATAATTTTTTTGATACATATATTTGAGATTATGTTCTTAGAATAAAGGGTCCTTTGTATTTGATCGGATTTTGAAACAAATAGAAATTGAAATCGGATCAAGAATGGAGATTTGGTTGAAGCGTTGTAAAACTTGTTGTCATTCATATTTTTTTTTCTTTTCTATATTACTCTTCTATCTAAAAAATCAATATTTACTTTTTGTTAAGAAAATAGTTATGTTAAAAGTAATCTTTCTTACTTTTACTTACCTTTGTTGATAAATTAGTTATCTAGAGAGTATTTTATATTTCACTTTTAGCCCACGTTTCATTTTGAGTAATATTAGTGTGAAAACAAATCATTAATTAGGTAAAATCTTCTTTTAAGATATTATTGTAGTTAGTAGGGCCAACCTGATACATTTTTTAGTAGATTTTGTTATGACTACAATCGAATTTACTGTTTTGCCGCCCCATATTGGAATAAAAGTCAACTGTTGAAAAACTCATACCATTTTCATGATTCACTGTCAACAAGTATAACTTCATGTAAGGGCAAGGAAATGGTAGGAGGAATAAACTTAGGTTATATAAGAGAGAGAACGATCAAAATAAGAAAGAGATTAATTATACCTAATTCAACAATAAAATAAAACATAACATTTATTTTAGACCAATCAAAAAATAAATGAAGTTATTTATTTATTTTTATTTCACTTATTAAGTGTCAGATCATAGTTGTTCTTGCGTCAAAGTGTTCATATCAGGCGTCGAGATTAAAAAAACGTCGATATTTGACCCATATCTAGTTAATGGTACATCAAAAACATTGTGCAATGTTCATTTCAAACCAATCAAAAAACACAAATAATTTCATTTATTTATTTTTATTTCATCTGTCATGTGTCAGATAACAGTTATTTATTTGTTATTTGATGAAATAAGAAAAGTGAGAAAAGCACTAAACGCTATGAAATTTAGCATTGAACTAGGTAGGAGTTAAGCATAAAATGCTTTTTGGTCTCTCTCTTGAATGATACAATTCTGTTTCTGATGTATCATGTGCTTTCTCTTTGCTCTAAAGTAAGAACAACACCGTTTTTAGTTGGAGACGTTGACTTTCTCGTCGATTACAGGCGCTGAGTCGCGGAGAAAGAGTCGACGTTTTTGTTTTCTCAAGCTCTATTTGTAGGTATGATTTCAGACGTTGATTCAAAGCAATAAGCCCACATCGCGGCAACACGTGACCGAGGAAAAGCCGTTGCAATGACTCTTTTCAACAATGACCATATTATAAAAAAAAATCGTAACATTTTCAAAAAAAAATTCTCTCCTATAAATAACAACTAATTATCTCTTCCCTATTTCACACACTCAGCATTCATCCATGGGTCCCTCAACTTCACTCCACAGTTGTTTTGGCTAACTTCACTCCACAGTTGTTGTTTTGGCTAAAGAATGTATGAAAAGGCCAAACACGATAGATTTCGCATGATTACTAAAGAGTAAAGAGACTCGCGATTTCACTAGGATGTTAGGCAGTATTGATTGCATACGTTAAAAATGGAAAATTGTTTGATGTCATGGAAAGGCATGTAGACCTGAGGTGATAAGTAGGGTTAAACCATCATGTTGGAAGTTGCGGCGTCACATGGCATGTCTTCTTTGATGTAGCGAGTTCGAACAACGATATCAATGTCATCAATCAATCGTTGTTGTTCACGGTCGTGGTCTGTGGCGAACAACCTCCTATTCGTTACACAGTGAACGATACATAATACACCCATGTTGTTATTTAATCGATGAGATACATCCCGCTTGGACTGTGTTTGTTAAAAAAATACGGGAACCTACGAGCAACAAGCACAAAACATTTGCAAGACTACAAGAAAGCTACAAGAAGGACGTGGAACGAGCGTTGAGTTCTCCGAGTGTGTTTCAAAATAATTACCCGACCAACACTTTTTTGGGACCAAGAAATCATCTGCAACATCTTGAAAGCGTGCATCATACTGCACAATATGAGATGTGAAGATAAACGAGATAACTATAAAAATCGAATTGATTATTAAGACGACCTTCCGACTTCTTCAAGACCACCTCCCACAGTTCGCGAAGGATCGCCTCGGGGATCTAATGCCCTTGCACGAAAAAAAATCAATGTATTGAAGATACCATCATTTATCAGACACTAAACTATGATCTAATTAACCATATTTAATTTCAAGTTTATATAATTTCAAATTTTCATCAATCTAAATTAAATGCAATAAACTTTTTATTTATGTTCAAAATAAATTCTTGAA